>CABHPR010140486.1:20495-38337 GCA_902168415.1 Peromyscus melanophrys | reverse complement strand
GTGGATGCTTCTCAGTATCTTTTCCTGTAGAGATCACCAATCCCCTATCCTGCTCTCTTCCCTACTCTGGTGTCCAGAATATAACACGGGTCACCCAGATCTCAACAAGAGCTCGCTGCCACTCTGCTGAGAAGAAATGCATGGCCAGCAACTTTCAACTCTGCTTTGTAAAGGGCCTGTAAAACCAATCCACACTTTCCCTTTGCATTAAAGGAGACCAAAGGGGCTGAGGGTGACATTGGAAAAAGTCAGGGCATGGAGGCTGGAGGAAGCAATCTGGGGACCGCGGGGATCTCTTGACAGCAGAGAGAATGAAGTACTCAGTGGCTAAAGAGAGAGACTGCCCAGGGAGAGGTGCGGACAGCTTACTGGGGACAGGGGTCGGTCGGGATGAGGGGAGTCAATGCTCCTTCATGCCTCAGGAAATTGGGTGTCTCAGGTCCAGAGACACTCGGACCACCCTGGATGTCCCAGAGCCAGGGCAGGGTTGTGATAAAGGGCTCCCACAACCCCGAATTGGGAGTCGGCCACAGGAGAGGCCAGGGGCCTCAGAGACCTTAAGCTGGGGGGGTCTCTGCTTGAGACACTCCTCCCTCGACCCGGTCTCTGCCACCACTGAGCAGTCAGTCACATCCCGGCTGAAGAGGGGCTGAGGGATAGGTCTTCCCAGCGGGTGGAGGTGTGGACCCTGGAGGGGCTCCTCAGCCACGGGACCCTGCACCCAGCTCCACTTAGGGACAGACACCTGCGGCAGCCAAGATGGATTTTATTTTTTTGTTTTGATACAGGGTCTCACAGTATAGCCCAGGCTGGTCTAGAATCCGCTATATTGTCGAGGCAGCCTTGAATTCAAAGCACCCCTCCTGCCTTACCCTACTTGGTGCTGGACTAGCTGACATCGACTTGAACTTGGTTCTTAATCAAATGTCCACACTAACTGCGTTTCCATAGGAAAACAGGTGAGCTCTTTTTTTATAATCAGAGATATTAAAAGAAAACCAAGCTTTTTCTTTTGAGCCACCAACCAGCTCCCAAATCCTGACATGGAGATTTCTTATTAGTTACGAATGCTCGGTTTAGCTTAGGTTCGTTTCTGGCTAGCTCTTTTAAATTAACCTGTTTCTCTTTATCTACCTTTGCCATGGGGCTTGTTACTTTCCTTTCCGTCCGTGTGTCTTACTTTCCTGCTTCCTCCAGTGTCTGGCTGGCTGGTGGCTGCCTGGCTTCTTGCCCGGGCATGTCCCTCTCTCTCCCTCGTTCTTTTTTCATTCTTCCTCCTCTTGGTTTTCTTTCTCTCGAGCCAAGATTCCTCCTCCTACTTATTCTCTCTGCCCACCAACCCTGCCTATCCTCCTCCTGCCTAGCTATTGGCTGTTCAACTTTTTATTTGACCCATCAGGTGCCTCAGGCTGGCAAGGTGAAACAAATGCAACTCATTACACATTTAAACAAATACAGCGCAAACAAATGTAATGGGACACATCCTTACATCGCTAACAAAGTCAACAGAAACAAATGTAGCACACCTTCACATAGCTAAAGTAATATTCTGCAGCATAAACAAATGCAACACATCTTTGCCTAGTTAAAATAATATTCCACAACAATGGGATGTTAAATATATAACAATAAGAATAAACATAAGTGTATAGTGAGACATATATTTGCTTTTCATTTATTCGTATGTGTGTGTGTGTGTGTGTGTGTGTGTGTGTGTGTGTGTGTGTGTGTATCAGAGGAGTTCATTGATTTGGATAGGCTGGCTGTCCAGTAAGCCCCAGTGATCCTTCTGTCCCCATGCTTCTCCCCCAGTGCTGGGTTACAGAAGACCTGAGTGTGAGGAATCCAAACTCAGGTCTTCACGTTTGAAATAGTAGACCTCATATTTACATAGTAGATCAACAAGCCATCTCCTGGGGCCGTGTTAGGTTTTTGAGCACTCAGCAGTTACTAAACACATGCCAGCTTTTCACTACTGTGCCAAAGTAGCTGAGGTAAGCAACTTATGAGGTAGATTTGTTGGCTCACCTTTTGGAAGTTTCAGACTGGGGTTGGTTAGTGCTATGGTTTTGGGGGTCTATGGCAAGACAGCATGACTGTGGAGAGTTTGCAGCAACCAGGAAGAAATAGTGACAGGAAGGTGCAGAGGACCCAGTACGTATTCAAGGACATGTCCCCAATGATCTAATGTCTTACATTAAACTCTACTTCCTAAAGGTTACATACCTCCCAAGAGTGCCATTATGTGAAGACCAACCTTTCTTTTTTTTTTTTTTTTTTTTTTTTTGTTTTGTTTTTCTTTTTTTGGTTTTGTTTTTCGAGACAGGGTTTCTCTGTGTGTCATTTTGGTGCCTGTCCTGGATCTCGCTCTGTAGACCAGGGTGGCCTTGAACTCACAGAGATCTGCCTGGCTCTGCCTAAGTGCTGAGATTAAAGGCATGCACCACCACTGCCCAGCTTGAGACCAACCTTTCAACACAAGAGCCTCTGGGAAGCATTTAAGATCATTCTTTACCCTCCTTTATGTGGCAGTTGGGAATTTAATCAATTACTAAATGACAAACTTGTCCATACCCACTTTTCCTCTCTCAATCCAGTCAGAAAGCCTCTTTAACATAAGCCCCATCACATACCACACACCGTATAACACATTTAGTCTCACTTATTTACTGTGCGCACACCACATAAGCATGGCATGCCAGAGGACAACTTTGCAAAGTCGGTTCTCCTTCCATCTTTCCATGGCTGTGAGGCTCCAACTCAGGACATCAGGGTTCCATAGCAAAAAGGGCCATCTCACCAGCACAACATATATAATTTATTACCAACACAGCAACAGGAAGCCCTTCAAGATTCCCAGATGTAGGTTGTGGGTGTAGCCAGTGATACAGTACTTGCCTAATAGGAGACCTGAGGTTCTAACCCCAGCACTGTTTTATCAAGAAACTGATTGATTTAAGTTTCTAACTACAACATTAAGGAGCCAAAACTGGGTTTTTATGATTCAGTTTTCCCTCTTCAAAAAAAACCCCTATTCTTCTGTAAGGTCTGTATTCTTTTAAACCCCTGAAAGCAAAGGTAACCAATATTTCTGGGCACAGGTAACAGGCAAGAGTTTTGGTTTGGGGTTGTGCCCTTTGCAACACACACCAGTTCTCAACTTGCAGCCGAGCTGCAGTCTATCATAACCTGCAACGTGGACACTTGCTATGAATGGATAAGAGCAGACTCTGGGTTTGTGAACTCTATCCTGAGAGCCCTTGAAATGAGCATTCCCAAGGGATCCCAACAATGTCCACTTACCACCCCTTTCCTCACTCTGCCTCTGAGCAGGGTAGGTGCACCAGAGTGGGGGCTAGAACTCTGCCAGGACTGTGCCAGGGGAGCTAAAGCACCTGCCTTTCCAGTTCTGATGCTACTTCCGGCTCAGTACTGCCAGCAATCAGTCCCTTTCTGTGGGACTTGACTTTCTCAACTGTAAAGCACAACTGCTCTAATGTCTTATAACTCAAATTTCAAATGCTTGCAGTCTAGCTTCTCAGATGAGAAATTAAGGGCTCCAGCACAGGGAAAAAATGCTTTAAGACCCTCCTATGTGCAGCAAGAATAGTATTGTTTGAATCTTATCTTTTTTTTTTTTCTTTTTGGTACTCAGGGAATTTCATCTGGCATGCCTGTTTTGATACAAAAACATCTGCTTCCTATTTTGGATGTTGGGTGTGTGCTTATGTGAAATAGACTATTCTAATTTTTATTTCATTATTCAGAAAATATTTGCTAAAGATGAAAATGGGCCATCTTCACCTTACTAAAGCATTTCAATGGTACTCTTATACTCAAGCCTTGTTTAGATTTTGCAGAGAAGCAAAAGAACTGTCTGAGGTCAAGTGATTTGTCTTCAGAGAAAGGGAAGCAGGAAAGGGAAGTGTGTATCTGGTGAGATGGCTTAGCAGTTTGTGACCTTCAGCCAACTCCAACAGCCTGTGTCCAGTTCCTGAATCCCATAAGGGGGCAGGAGAAAACCTACTCCCAGGAGGTGTCCTCTGAGCACCACCTGTGCTACAGCATGGACACACCCATGCTGTTTTGATATAAAAATGAAGCCAGGTAGAGTGGTGTGAGACTATAATCCCAGCATCAGGGATGGAGGCAGGAGAATCAAGTGTTTAAGGCTTTCCTTAGCTACACAGCGACATGGTGGCTAGCCTGGGCTACATGACACAATTTCTCAAAAATCAATAAGACAGTGATTCAAGTAGTAGCTAACTGTTTACTAACCAGGCATCTAGTGTGAGCTGGAGGCAATTTCATGGAGGAGCACTGGCATCATAACAGCAATCCATTCATTTTCGAAAGTATCTTTAAAACTTTCTAGATGAGAGCTAACATGTCACGCTGACTACTACATGCCAGGCACTGCTCTAACTAGACAAGCTCACCACTCATCGGATCCTCACAAACCCTCCTGGGAGGACACCGTGTCACCAGCCCGATTTTACAGAAGAGGAAACTGAGGTCAAGTCACTCACTCAAGGCCCAGGTCTTAGTTAGCTACTGTGCTGGTTACTGGATGATCAAGCCTGTAGGTGGAGATTCTGACAAATGAATGTCGGAATTTCCAGAACCATTCAAATTACTTAACAAGCCTCTACAATACCTGACGCCATTGTGCTGAGCTAGTATTTCCTAAAGCAAGTTCATGGTTTTGATAGGAGTCTGGAAGACTGGGGGAGGGAGGGAACCTTCCTTGAGACTTACAGAGGTTCTGTGAAATAGTGACAGGTAAGATACCCATTGAATTTTGCTTGACTCAGCTGTGCCAGCCATACTTACCTCTGAGAATCCTCTTACCTGCATGCCAACCCACACCTTCTATAATGCCTATTAATACTCTGTGTTAAGGCAGGCAGGCTTTCTAGGCTAGAAATGACAAACACGATACTATTCTCTGCTAAGTTGCGCACTAATATTTCTAAAGCTTGTTTCAGTGTTGTGTAACTTACCAACGTCAACTAGATAATGATAGAAGGGAATTCAGTTGGAAGGCCTGACTTCAGAACTCAGGCTAATCTTAGCCACCATTCTGCAAGGCCATCTTGGCATAGAATGACAGCTAGATACCTTCCTGGACTTGAGATGTACACTATCCCATAATGTGATGCCCCCTCAGTTTGGCTACAAATTCTTTTACCTCAAAATTCTACTTGTTCTCTAGGGCAAGTCTCCTCATCCCTAGCACACATCTCCTCCTAGTCCCCACAACTAACTGTTATAATTGTCCACATCCAACTACTGTTTTCCTTGGCACTCAGATTTCTGAGGTAACAGTCTACCTTTAATTCCAACTGAGTGGCTGATCTTAGAACCCACAGCTAAATGTGCCTGACACTGCTGTGCTCATTGGAATTCCGGTGTCTGTATTTATTCTCTCTCTGTGCTACTAGAACTATAGTTGTTATAGCAGTGTCAGTGCAGGAAGTGAACATTTAGCTGAAGAGGTCAAACTTACTTGACATACAGGAAACAATGTACGAAGTACCAGATAATACAAGTTCAAGTCAGGCTAGGAAAATCGAAAAGAACTTGGGCTGGATTGGAAAGACAGTTGAGCTGAGAGTACAGGGGACCCAGAATGTGGCAGGCAGGCAAATATGCAGGGACCAAGACTCTGAAACAGGATGGCCAGGCATATGCTAGGGACATAATCCCCCCAGTTATTAACTCATAACTGGCTAGGGCGCACAGAGTATGCTAGTATGCTAGCTTTTGCCACCAAGACCAAAACCAAACAAAAACCAGGAGAAAATGAACTTGTGAGGACAGGTTTATCTCAGCCTGTGGTTTCCAAGGCTTTAATTCCACAGATGCATGGCCCTACTGCTTTAGGCAGCCTCACATGGAAATGACAATTGGAAGCAGAAGTTATTCGCCTTATGCTGTCAGAAACCAACAAAGTCCAAATGTGCCTTGCAAGGCTACTCCCCTAATGACTTATGTTCTTTCTACAAGGCCCCACATTTTAAAGGTCCCATCACCAACCAACAGAACCATGAATAGGACCACGCCTTCAACATATCTACCTGTAGAGGTCATTCGAGATCCAAACTATAGCAGGTGGGGAGGAAGATACGAAGAGAGACTGGAGGCTCATGTTCTTGTCCTCCAAAATGTGGCAGGTGTGACTTATTGTCAACTTGACTGGATTTAGAATCACCTAGGGGACATAATTCTAGGCATATGTATATCCAGTAGGACAAGACCCACTGTTTTAGTTAAGGTTTCTATTGCTGTGAAGAGACACCATGACCACGACAACTCTTATAAATGAAAACATTTAATTGGGGTACTGGCTTATAATTCAGAGGTACAGTCCATTATCATCATGACAGGGAACATGGTGGCAGTGCACCCGCACAGTGATACACTTCCTCCAACAAGGCCCCATCTACATCAACAAGGCCCTACCTCCTAACAGTGCTATTTCCTTTGGGGGCCATTTTCTTTCAAACCACCACACCCACCCTTAACATAGGTGGGTGCCCAGACTGCATTCAAAAACAAAAAACAAAACCAGGGCAAGAGAGCATGGTGTGCAACAACATTCATCCCTGCTTCCTCACTGTACATGCAATGTGACCGGTCACTTTTGTGCCTCTGCACCATAACGGAAAAAGCCAACCCTACCTGAAGTTACTTTTGTCAAGTATTTTATTATAGTAATGAGAAAAGTAGCCAATACAATGAGGGAATTAACACCCCACCCCAGCCCTGTTGGAATCCAACTCAGCAAGCATCACTCATACCTGGTAGGCAAATGCTCTACCACTGAGCTACACCCTTAGCACTAAAACTGCTTTGTTCTGCCTCACCACACACAGCAATGAGGTCAAATCCTACTGGCTCTGCTATTTGTGTGACCTTGCAAAACTCATAATCTCCACACCTGTTTCCTCATCTGAAAAGTGGGACAATGGTACTAGTATTTCATAAGGAACTATACAGATAATTGTTATCAACAATTAACTACCTGACAAGAGAATTTTCAGAGCTCTTTGTTTTTTGTTTGTTATTCGGGCAGGGTTTCTCTGTGTAGTCTTGGCATTCACTCTGTAGACCAGACCGGACTTGTATTCAGAGAGATCTGCCTACCTCTGCCTCCTGAGTGCTGGGATTAAAGGTGTGTGACACCACCACTCGGCTATACTCAGAGCTTTAAAGTGCTTTATCATTCCATGGCACTGTACAGGGTAAAGGAAGTTGCTTTGAGAACCATGTGTTTAGCTGGCTTTTCAAGAAGCCGGCAGACAACCTGACTTGATTACAGACTGCTCTAGCTGGTCCTCCACAGTACTGCCACTGCCACCTGAGGCCCAAACATTTCCAGTGCTTGTGTGATTTATAGCTTTGACCAAGTCATCTGGGTAAATCCAGGGCACTTTCCAAATGTTTACTTCTTTAGGACTAGAAAAATGTCATCTTCTGCAGAAAATATAGAAGGCCATCCATACTGAATGAAAGAGACTGAAACTCTCCTTTATAGCTCAGAATTTTTCTTTAAATGCAGTTTGTGTCTGGAGACATAGGTCAGTTGTTAGCATGTTTGTCCATCATGCAAAGCCCTGGGTCTAATCTACAGAACCATATACAACTACGCACGGTAGATCATATCTGTAATCCTAGCACTTGGGAAGTTGAGGCAGGAGGATCAGAGGTTCAAGGTCATTCCAACTACACAGCAAGTTCCAAGTTTGAAGCCAGACTGGGAAACATGGGACACCACCAACCTTTCCAAAAAACAAAGTCTAAAAAGGAAAAGACGGGGAGGAAGAGGCAAGGCAAAGTGGGATTAAGGTAAATCACAATGTATTTCTTTACTTCTTTCCCAAAGTTTGTTACAAATAAAAATCAAACTAAACTTTGAAGGGAAAAGTTATAGAGGAAGATCAGCATGATATAGGAGGAAAATGTGAACCAAGTCAGTGATAATGTATCTGTGAAAATACCAGAATGCAACCCATTACACAGTACATCACCAACAGAAATGTCCAGTAACCAGAGATCCAAGAAACCGTAAGGGTAGGAAAGCCTCCCTGTTTAGTCTGTCTTGGGTTCCAGGTCCTGGGGTCAGTCTGGATGTTCCTCTCATTTCAGCCTGTCCAATGGTGCATAACCTCAGTAATGGGTTTGCTTAGGCCACAATTGTCAACAACAGGGAAGCGTATGGAAATGTTTGAAAATGTCAATGTTGTGGAAAGGCATCCTGTGAGCTTAACAGCCATTACTATCTTCATCAGAGCTGCTGAGACTACTCAAACGCCATTGCTATCTTCATCTGAGATTCTAGTCACTCTTTGCTATACCTTTCTCCCAGCTGTAATTCTACACCAGGGCAATGTTCTCCTGGTTAGGCTTAGGTTATAGAGTATATATAGTGTGGATGTCGTCTTCTATGCTCAGATTTTTCTGGTAGTGTGGCTGCTTTGGGTCACCCACCGTCCTTGAAGTACGCCCGATAAACTCTGGCTCACCAAGCTGGACTTTGGGGGTGGAATTATTACTTTGGTCCACTGTTGGTGCCTTCTCTAAGGTGAGATGTTTTTTATGTCTCTACAGCAGAAGTTCACTTGACACTCAGAAATTTGCAAAGTATGCTGGGAGCCTCTCCTGAGACCGAGAACCAAACATGTAGTCTTGTATATGAGAATCCTGAGGCCAGAGACAGAATTGCCAGAAGCAGGGCCAGGCCACCTGACTCCCAGGCTCCTTTCTTGTATTTCTAGGGTTTGGTTACAAAGGCTGCTATGTTCTAAGAATTTCCCTCTTCCCATTCTCCCATTCACAGGTAGACTTGGTAACTGCTCTTGACTCTCTGCCAAGCTGGTTCTGACAGACTAAGGGTCATCCTGAAAACATAATCCCCACACAACAGACTAGAAACAGGCTGGTTTAAACTTGCTACTTTGAAAATGTACTTAAGGGACTGGTGAAATGACCTGTTTCCAGCACCTGTGTAGGGAGGGTTATACCCACCTGTAATTCCAGCTCCAGGGAATTCAATGCCCTCTTCTGGACTCCGTAGGCACCTGTACTCTTGTGCATATATTTACACACATACACAAACGACAAAAATAGCTATGTGTGGTAGAGCATGCCTGTAATCTGAGCACTAAAGGCAGATGGAGCTCGGAGTTTGACTCCAGCCTGGTCTACATAGTGAGTTCCAGGCCAGCTAAGGCTACATAGTGAGACCTGTCTCCAAAAACAGACAAACAAGAAAAGTGTAAGAAATAATTTTGGCTTCAGTGTCTGCAGCAGTCACTAGGAAAAGTGTTTTCACTGTACTGAACAGAACTCCCCAGAACCTAGCAATTTGTCCCTCCTCTCACCTTCAGAGCCATGAGCCTCCTGCAGAGATAACAAAGGACCAGAAGGCAGAAAGGTACAGAATGCTAGTGTGAGCAATGTTTTCCTACCAAATCATGTATTTACACATGCACACATATTTCTAGGTTCTTCCTCCCACCCACAAGGAAAACATTTCCTTTGTTTTTAGGCTGAATCTGCAAAGATGCCCAAATCACTAGGTAACAGTATCTTACATAAATAGAACCAATGAGAACCTGGAACAGTTACTGAGCCTGGATTAGTATTAGATTGCTAGCAAATAGCTTAATACGTTGCTTCTTGCTTCAAACTGTAATAATTTAGATGTGAAAGTTACTCTTTTCTGATGAAAATTCTGGAATTCACTACAATTGAATAAAATAATATTTATTGTTTTTTTCCTTGTGACATGACATCATTTAGTTTTGCTAGCTCTCCAAATGACACAGTTGCAGAACCTCTTTCAGCTGGCCTTGCCTGAAAACAATAAAAACAAAAGATATTAGATATAGATAAGCCCCACCCAGCACAACCCCAATCATGTTATGCATAATAAAATATACCCTAAGTTAATCAGCAATGGACAACAAACAGAAACACAAACCCTCTAAGAAAAGTGATGCCTTAATAACACTACCTGAGAGTCATGGTATTTCCATCCTATCATGTGGTAGATCTGGTATGTGGCAGGTATGGAACCGTCTTCATTTCTGTACATTTCTAAAAAGACACACTCGGTTAAATTCTGGAAACAATCAGGTGAGAAGAAGTACCCGCTCAATAACAATCACCTACTTCAAAGAGAAATGAGTACTAGGATAGCTGCAGGAC
This sequence comes from Peromyscus melanophrys, assembly GCA_902168415.1. Lineage (NCBI taxonomy): Eukaryota > Metazoa > Chordata > Mammalia > Rodentia > Cricetidae > Peromyscus > Peromyscus melanophrys. The sequence continues at coordinate 28,122 of CABHPR010140486.1, read as the reverse complement.
TGAGAATGAATGCCTCACCCGGGAAGTCTTAGCACAGAAAAGCAACATGATGGAAACAAGAGCTGTTTGGAAACAGATACAGAGATATAGGCTCTGTGTTTTGAGAGGAAAAAAAACCGTGAAGTCTGACACTGTGGAGCAAACACCACTCAGCACAAACCCCTCCATGAGTGCAGGTACAAAGAGTGGGTGGCTCACCTCTGTAAACCGCTGCAGCTGCCAGCATCGTGTCTCGGTGCAGCAGAGCTTTTCTGTTCCAAGAACAGTTGCTCTCACCCATACCTAAAAATAGACTACAGTTTGAGAAAATACTGCAAATACCCTGGCAGCTCAGTATAAAGACATGATACATCTTATCTTATCCAACAGCGTGCCTATCCTCAGTCTCATCCACCTTTAGATTATAGCGAGGCTGCTTACTGACTGGAGCAAAACTGCTTGAAGCCTCTTCATTATTAAGTCAGGTAAGAAATTCTCAGGAGGGAAGCCCCAGGATGCTTCTTCCCACAACAGCCACAGTCTATAGTAAGACAGCTCAGCAAATGCCACTAGACTCTAGATGGGTCACAAGCATTGACAAGTGCCTTTCAAAGAAAACCACATCTTACACCCTTTCTAGCTGTGACACTGTGACAATGCCTCCCTCCTTGTAAGCAGCACATATAACTACAAGAGCGAAACCTAGAAGAGGGCTGGCTGTAGGACTCATTAGATAGGACCAAAGCCATGTCTTCAAATTTTGTGATATTTTACTAACACTAGATTTAAAAATTATGTGCGTTCCCCAAAGAGACACTTCTTTTTTTTAATTTTTTTATTAAGAGATTTTCTATTCATTTTACATATCAACCAGATTCCCCTGTCCTCCCTCCTCTCACAACCCCCCCACCTCCCCCCCAACTCACCCCCCATTCCCACTTCCTCCAAGGCAAGGTCTCCCATGGGGAGTCAGCAAAGCCTGGTACAATCAGTTGAGGCAGGTCCAAGCCCCTTCTCCCTGCACCAAGGCTGTGCAAAGTCAGAGACACTTTTCTTAGCATTTTAAAATTAATCTTCAGACCTCTTTCCTTATTTTAAAATTTCAAACTCTTTCTCAGTTGTTTCAAACAGTCAGAAGGCTATTTATTGACAATTATTATTGTAGAGATAGAGAGATAGCTAGGTGGTACAGTGTTTGCCTAACGTGTTCAAGAGGCTGGGGATATGAATTAATGGATACAGTGCTTACTGTATAGCCATAATCTCCAGCACAAAAAGCCAAGTGTACCTGGTACTCGGGAGGCAGAGGCAGGAGGATCTCTGTGAGTCTGAAGCAAGCCTAATCTACAGAGTGAGTTCCAAGACAGCCAGGGCTACACAGAGAAACCTTGTCTTCAAAAAAAAAAAAAAAAAGCAGCAGCAGCAGCAGCCAGGTGTGGTGGTAATCCTTGAGGCAGCTAGTCTAGCACATTAGTGAGCTCTAGGTTCAGTGAGAGAGAAAAAGAGAGCAACAGAAGAAGATACTGACAGTGACCTCTGGCAACCACATGTGTACACATATGGAGGCTGCACACACACAACAAGCATATCACACACACACACACACACACACACACACACACACAGGCCTGGGTTCAATTCCCAGTACCACAAAAAATAAAGATAAATTAATGTAATATCAAAATAATGTTATGCATTTTTCTTTATGGATACGTTTAAATTTAAAGTTATTTGGAAAGGCCATGTTTAAGATCACTCTACAAAATAAAGGAATTTTAAAATATTATAATTATTCTTTTTTTTTTTTTTTTTTTTTTTATGACAGGGTTTCTCTGTGTAGCTTTGCGCCTTTCCTGGAACTCACTTGGTAGCCCAGGCTGGCCTCGAACTCACAGAGATCCGCCTGCCTCTGCCTCCCGAGTGCTGGGATTAAAGGCGTGCGCCACCACCGCCCGGCCTAATTATTCTTAATATTAAAAGTTACTACATGCTGGGCAGTGGTATGGTGGTGCATGCCTTTAATCCCAGCACTTGAGAGACAGAGGCAGGTGGATCTCTGTGAGTTCAAGGCCAGTCTGCTCTACAGAGCGAGTTCCAGGACAACCAGGGCTTCACAGAGAAACCCTATTTCAGAAAAAATAAAAAGACCAAGTGTCTACTACTTACTTACTAATCAAGAAAAGATTCATTCATTTTCTTCAATAGTCTAAAAATAGTAACCTATTTTTAAATTTTTAAATAAAATTTTAATAATAAATAACATTTCAAATTTTATTTCAACGGGTTTTTAAAAGCAGTCAACAAGGAGGCTGGAGAGATGGCTCAGTTAAGTACACACATTGCTTTTGCTGAGGACCTGAGTTTGGTTCCCAAAACACATCAGGCAGCACACAGCAGCTTATAACTCCAGCTCCACGGATCTGACACCCTCTTCTGGCTTTTGAGGAGACACTGATTCTAATAAACCCAATGTTCTGTATTTTGTGAGTTTAATGGTCCCAATTCATAAAGATTATTAATAGCTACAAACTAGTAGTTAATAAAAAATTGTGGCTGGCATGGATGTATTTTGCTTAGGTAACTGACTGACTCTGATCTCACTGACCTGACATTTTCAATTAAAGTTAAAAGATGAGCTTGATCTGTACTCATAACAAATACTTAACTCTTACCTCATCTTTCCTATGAATTACACCAGGTAGCAAAATGTACATTAGCTTTCAGATAGCAAATGCTACTACTGTGTATAAACTTGATGTTAACTATTATTTAAGCTTTCCTATAAAGACTTAAGAGGTAAAATGATATGCTGGTTTACTACAGTAAATTGCTTGACTTGAAAAAAAAATTGTGGCTGAGTATAAATGATAATTTGTAAATACACATTTACAATCCCAGTACTGAGGAAATAGAGGCAGGTGGATTGCGATTTCAGGGTCATCCTCAGCTATGTGAGACCCATTTTCAAGTACACAAACAACCTGCAACCAAAGTAAAACACTGGGGGCCAGAGAAATGGCTCAGTGGTTAAGAGCACATACTACTCTTCCAGAGGACCTGAGTTCAATTCCCAGTATCTACATCAGAAACACATAACTTCCAGTAATTCCAGTTTTAGGATCCACTGTCCTCTTCTGTCCTCTATGGGTATTCACACAAAATAAAAACAACTCTTAAAAAAATATTTTAGACCCACTATATATCCATCTTAAAAGCATTCTCCCACATAGTGAACATCAATCTCACAGTGACCAAAAGTAAACTAGCGTTCACATTGCAACGATATTACCGATGATGGACACAGTACTTTAGTTTCTGCTCAACTTTCCACTGCCCTGCCTTCCTTACACATCACATGTAGTAAATGCATACACAACACAGAATGCGCTACTAGACATTCCAAACAATTCATCGCTTGCATCTTCTAAATAAGGTCACTGGCCACACCCACCGCTGTGGGTGTGACCCAGCTCAGTTATAGGCAATTCAAGAGCACTCTACACGGTATCAACACCAGGTCCAGCACCTCAGTAGCCCACTCTTCCTCAGGGACGGGCACTGTCTTACTCAACACTCCCTTCCTCGTGAAGTACTCAAGAACCTGGACTCGGGGATCACAACTTTATAAACTAGGATTCAGCCTTTATTAAACCCGGTTTTTCATCTTTAAAGTGGAATATCGTAGAGCACACCGTGGGGAAGCTTTACTGACAACCACCTAGCAAAGACGGCAGGCTCAACCTGAGCTTGGGATAAGACCAGCTGGCAGGGAACTGCCTAAGAGTCTCAGTGTTTTCATATTTGATCTTGGCCAGAAGGCTGAGACTTCTCACAGTGTTTTTAAAGTTAAGTTCAATTGCTTATTAAAAACAAACTTTAATATGTTATTACTGGAACAATAGTGAGTATTGCCTTAAAAAAAAACCTGAACTTACCTTAAAACCACTGTGAAAGCCTTGAAAATTTCTCATGTATTCATCAGCTGATAATGCAACTTGTTTGTAAAATTAGGTCAATATCTGGACTTTTTTTTCTGTGAATTAATCATAATGGCAGCTAAAATGAGACTATTTGGAAAACAAACATAACACAGATGTAGATAGAATACAAAAGCCAGCTGGGGAGATACCACCTTCCAGTTGGCACAGCAGCCCCCCTGAAAGCACCCAAGCCCGTCCAAGTCCCATTCCCCCCGGACCTTTCCCACTGGGTAGAGAGCTGAAACTTCAGGATGTGAACGACTTAAGCTGTCCGCCTCTACTAACTACAACCTGGGCATGCTCCTTACCTGTCTGTGCCTCAACCTCCTCATGCATCAGGACAGACTGATCATGCTAGCTCCAATCTTACCCTCCTATAAACCAGGCCTTACAAGCACGCAAACAGTGCTCTTCTACTATACTCAAATCTGACTCATCTCTGTGGAAAATTCTCTAAACAAACTGTAAGGCTCATCTGAAAAAAATCTAGAAGCTTCTGGTCTTCTACCATTCCCCATCATCTGCCTCTTCCATACACATAAGCAATATTACTACAGTAGTCTCCCAACATAAGATCAGGGTATACATAACAATCTCTCCACCCCATGATTTCATACTCACCGTTCTCTGTGCTACCCTCCAAATTCTCCCTACACTTCATCCTCCTGGGCAACTCACTTTAGCTTAGGTTCAGCTTTTTCTACAGATGACTCCCTGACATCCTAAGCAGATTTAAGGCCAAATCCTTTGTGTTTCTCTTATTTTACAGCTGAAGGTTTGTCTGTCTATCTTGGGAGTTCTTTCATCTAGAATATTAGCAACTTGAGATCAGAAACTATGTATCTCTACCACTGGCTGAGAAGTTGGCACACAGCAAATGCTCAATAAACAGTAAATGAATAAATATAAAATCCAGCAGTTAGTATTTTTGTTCACTTTCTCAAATGACATTTTTACACATTATCTTTATATAATTCTTAATCCACCAAAGATAAAAAACATCAAAGATATGTGACTTTTGTAAAAAGGGTAAGCATAGGAACAGTTCCTCAAAATGTAAGACCTATTTAAAACCCTAGGGGACAGGCATTATCAATTGGGAAAGGGCCTGAGGCACCCTTCTGGGGAACCAGAAAGGTTTTAAAACTTAGTCTAGAAGGTGGTTAAAAATACAGTGACCTGCCTGGTGGTTGGAAGACCATGTATAGAGGTTTGAAGAGAATAGCCCTTGAATGAGAATGCCCGCCATAGCAGTATCTGAATGCTTGGTTCCCAGTTAGTGGAATTGTTAGGGAAGGATAAAGAGGTATGGCCTTGCTGGAATAGGTGTGTCACCTGGGGTGGGCTGTGAGGTTTCAAAAGCCCATGCCAAGCCGTGTCTCTCCCTGCTTGCCTACCAGTAGATCAGGATGTGAGCTCTCAGCTCCATGCCTGTCTGCCTACCACCAAACTCCCTGCCATGATGATAATGAACTAAACCTCTGAAACCATAACCAAACCCCTAATTAAACGCTTTCTTTTATAATAGCTGCCTTGGTCATGGTGTCTCTTCACAGCAGTAGAATTGTAACTGTACCTCTTGCAGACCTCCCTTTCAGATTAAGGCATCTCTCCACCCTCATCAGAGAAGCTTCTGTTTGCAGTAGATAGTAACACAGAGACCCACAACTGGCCATGGTGCAGAGAATTAGACACTGTAGATATTCAGTTCTAAATGGAATACATATACCAAACTCTTTCCACCAAAGGTTCAGGGATCATTGATGAAGAGGAGGCAGAAAGAACATAAGAGCCAGGTAGTGGATAAGAAGAAGGAAACAGTGTCTTCTGGACACAGCAGGGCAGCTGCACATTTGAACCAGTATGGCAGCATGCCCAAGACCTGGCAAGCCCAAGCCAAATCAAGTCCCAGCATGGAGAGTAGAACTGAATACAATGTTCTACCCCTACCTGAGGCACTATTAGCCATTGTTAACTGCTGGGAGAGGAAGGGTCAGTTTTCTCTAAGAGTGTAGCCACTGAGAAGCCAACCATAATCCAGCAGAAGGCCACAGATCTAAGTAGCACAAATTGGCCTTGATTTGGGGGGAGGGGAAGGGGGGCAGGCAGGGACACAAAACTGGGTGGGAAGGGAAGGTGGGTGGATCTTTAGGAGAATGAATATGATCAAAATATATTGTATGAAATTCTCAAAGAAATAATAAAATATTTTTAAAAAATACAAGTAGCTATAGCATTAAAATTATAGAATTTTAATTTTAAAATTTAATTTTAAAAAAAGGCCAATTTCACTGTTTTAAGGATATATCTATATTTAGTATACAGTATGTAGATTCAAGCAACTAATTCTAGGTTTAGCAGGACTACAGACAAGGTACTTATGCCTTGATATTTTCACCTGTAAATCAAGGTATTAGAAAATCTAAGCCAGATACAATGGTATAGACTTATAACCCCAGCACTGAGAGGTAGAGGCAGGCAGACAGTGAGTCTGGGGTCAGCCTGTGATCCAAAGCAAGATCAAGGGTAGCTTGAGGTACATAGCCAGACTGTCTCAAAAACATCAGAGGCTAGAGAAGAAGCTCAGTGTTAGACCACTTGCTTTATATGTGCAAGGTTAAGGGATTTCTGATCCCTAGAAACACACACCAATGTGGAGCAGGGGAGCACCCACACATGGAAAGAAAGAAAAAAGCATCAGAGAACTGCAGAGTAATTACTGTATTTTTAAATCAGTGGGCAGTAACCTTTTCCAACTGATAGGTCTAATTTCTTGTCTCTTTCTATTTTCTTTCTTGAAATGAATCATGAGCACAGCATTTATTGTAGACCAGTACAAAATAAACAGTCTATTTGAAGAATTATCATTGAAGCCTAAATGAGAAATAATAAGTTCATTATCATGTCTCAAGCTTTTAGATAAAAGGGCTCCAAGATTCTATCAGTGTTTTCAGTATTTGAGGAAGTGTTCAAAAAATAGTTTCTGTGTTTTATTATCTTTATCATCTTGAGTATAAATCTACACCCTACCAATCCTTTATTTCAGGATGAAAAGGGACCACAATGGTAAGCTTTTGGCTATGTGCATTTCCCTATGTTAACGTGACAGTGTAAGGCCACACTCAGAAGAGTGCTAAACATGTGAAATGGGTCTTGTGATAAACAGGCAAGTAATGGAAGCACATAGGGCAGAACCTTATCACTAACAGACAACTACAACAAGCAACAGGGGTCAGTGAAGAAGCCAGGGCAGGAGACAAGAGTTTGGCACCTAACTCTGCCACTCAGATTCAACTGTTCTCCTTAGCCCTAATGTTTCTCACTTAACACAGACAGGAACAACACAGTTACCAAGAGGGCTACTGAAAAAAACAAGTGTAATAATGTTTGTAAAAATCGTAAGTCTATGAATAAAAGAACAGGCAAACAATTTTATAAATTACATTATTTCAAAACATATCACAACTTTCAGAACCAGATAAAGGCTTCCTTAGGTAAGCATAATTCTGTTTCACAGACCCCAACTTTAACTCCTCAAAATCATCCATGCTATTAATGAAATGTGGGGTGTGTGTGTGTGTGTGTGTGTGTGTGTGTGTGTGTGTGAGAGAGAGAGAGAGAGAGAGAGAGAGAGAGAGAGAGAGAGAGAGAGAGAGCGCACATGCACA
>CABHPR010140486.1:0-20395 GCA_902168415.1 Peromyscus melanophrys | reverse complement strand
CACATGCACAAGTAGTTCACGAAGGAGACCAGTTGGAAATCTCTCGATGGAAGGTATTTATTACTTATGAGTCACAGTCGTCTAAGTTGGGAGGTAGGATCTGTGTGGCTGTTGTTTCCCAGTGTCTTCCTGGCCATTACCTCTTCCACCTGTTACACACCCTCTCCCTGTAGAGACTTGTTCCACCTAGCCATAACCTTCTCCTGCTCCTGCTTGCTGGCAGGTTATCACCCAGTCAGTCCCCTCCTTTGCAAGGTCGGGCACTTGGCTCAGTTTTCCTGTGCACCTCTGGTCACACCATCATTCTAAGAGGAAGGGTTTTCAATGCTAGTGTCCATCAAATTCCATTCTCTACCTCATACCCACTGAGTTCTGTCACTCCGCCTCTGCCCCATATGTGAAATATGTCCCAGAAGGAGTTATCACTAATTACTGCTTTACCTTCAAATCATTCACCAAGCATCTCATTTTCCGACTTAATCATCCTGCCCTTTCAGCATGATTAAGTACTTCGGCCATAACTGTTTTCTGACTGCTTTGAGAATGCTTAGCTACAGCAACTTTCACCCAACTTCCCAGCTCACTTCTGCCTTCTACTTCCTTTTTCTTCCAGGTCACTATTTCAATTATATTTGTGGAGTTACCTTTCACTTTTGGATTTCTGTCACATAAATAGCAAAACCTCAATTTGAACCGACTCAACTACCTCCCTGTTTGTTGTTAACCACCGTTGATAAGTCTGATTGACTTTAAATCAGACTTCAAACTCTGTAACTTTTCCCTAGTCAGTTCACCTTTCTCTCCAGTGACTATTTCAGAGTGTTTCTACATCATTCTCAAGCTTTGTACCTCTATATAGTATACTTCCTTTGTAACAAGGAAAACAGCTCCATGATCTGGGAACTTCCACAAATACCTGTCTACTGGGACTATTCTCTTGCCAGATAGATAGACAGACAGACAGACAGACAGAGAGAGAGAGAGAGAGAGAGAGAGAGAGAGAGAGAGAGAGAGAGAGAGAGAGAAAATATATATATATATATATGTATATATATATGACTCATCAAATCCTAGTCAACTCTGCTGCAGTGCTGTGGGAGACTCAAGTTACTACAGGGGATAAGAGGCTCATCAGCAAAGACATACAGATAATCGAAATTTGTACAACTGCACTCACTAAATGCTTATTTCACAAAGGCCACAACTGAGCTACCCAAAACTGTCAAATTTCCCTCCTAAATAACTAAAATACACTTACCAAAATCCAAAACACCACCATCTCTTAGCAAACTTTATTGCAGGAAACTTCCTTTGCTAATTAACTCTTAAAAATATGCATCTTGTACTGGGGAGATGCTTGGTGGTTTGGAATACTTGTTGCTTTTGCAGAGGACCAGAGTTTGACTCCCAGCAACCACATCCATTTAAGCTTAAACTCAGGGAATCCAACATCCTCTTCTGGCCTCCTCTGGGACCAGGCACACACATGGCACACATACATAAAAACAAGCAAAACACACATACATATAAAATAAATCTTTAAAAAAATTTTAAAATATTAATGATATTTTGGCTTCCTCCCAATTAAAATGCTTGACAAGGACAACCTTTTTTTAATTGAGTGATTATTTAATGAAGATCTGCAGTGATATGGGAGACTCAAATTACTACAGGGGGTTAAGAGGATGATCAGGTAATCAAAATTTATAAGACTGCAATCACCAAATGCTTATTTCACAAAGGCCATTATATCAGGTTGGGGATACAAGAGTGAAAAAGAAAAACTGAACCCTTGAGAGCCTTTATCTGGTGGAGACTAAGGAATCTGGCCTCAACATGGGCATGACCACGAGCAGAGACAAATCAAGAGCTCTCTACTGACATCTGGGCCACTTTGCAGATGTGGTATGTACCAGGGGTGCTAAGAATGAACCTTGAAAAAAGAGCAATTACAGAGACTTTGGAAGGTCTAAGTGACAAGCCTGGTACAGCTACATGATGCAACTTCAATGCCAAGCTAACGCTCTGGATCTAAACTAATGATAAGGGCTTCCCTAATTTTGAGCAGGAGACAGCAAACATGTATGTAGGGAAAAATGCATTACAACACATTAATTTGGGTAGCCCATGCCCAAAGCAACATACCTCTGAGTTCAAGGCCAGCCTGAGGCCAAACCATGAGACACAGTCTTACAAAACCAAACCCACCACAAATTTTAAGAACTTGGGAAGTCAAATTATCAATATATTTTGAGTACTGGAGATCAAACCCACGGAAAGGAAAACAATGTTAAGAGGGTCTGTTATTGCTTAAACATGGAACCTCCCACTACCCCAACACATACACCACCACCACTGCCAAAAGGTCTATGTGTTTGAAATCTCAGTCCCTAGCTGGTGGTACCATTTTGGAAGACTGTGGAAGAGTCTAGCTGAAGGAAGTGAGTAACTGGGGCGCTAAACCACCTCTTTCTCCCGTCACAAGGTCTTCCCTGACATGACAGACTGTACACCCTAAACCCTGAGCCAACATCACTTCTCCCTTAAGTTGCTTCTGTAAGTTACTCAGTCATAAAGACAAAGGTAAGTAATCCCGGGACTTTAAGGTTCCGTGCAGGATCTGATTCTCACTTGCCACCAATCCAACTCTCCATCTCACTGTCCTCTGCCAAATGCCCCTTTTCTAGTTCCAGCCATGTTCTCTTGCAAAAGGCTTTTGAATATGCTATGCTCTGTGCCTGAGACACACTTCTCTCACCTTTTCATCTGGTTAACTCATTTTATTTCTTTAGAACATAGCTCAAATGCCATCTTCTCAAACAAAATTCCTTTAATCTCCCAGACCAGGATCTATTCTCAACTAAACCCTCAATCCTAAACTCACTAAACTATCTAAGGTTTGTAATGTTTTTTAAATGTGTGTGTGTGTGTGTGTGTGTGTGTGTGTGTGTGTGTAGATATGTGTGTGCATGCTTAGACCTGACATATGAACTGTTGCTACTGGAAGTCACTGAAGTATTTTACCATAAATGTACCCTTCAACAAATTCCTCCTCTATTATTCCAGAAGCAGATAGTGCTACAAGCCTCAATTTCATAGCACTAACCACAATTCCAATCTAACTCTTCTAGTGTCACGTCCTCCACTTTATACCATAAGCTCTAAGACAACAGTGTGCTTTCTCTACAGGAATGGATCCCTAGTGCTTACCCCGACCTCTGACATAGAGTACACCGTCAAAATGCCTCTCAAATGGAATCTACAAATGACTCACCTTTTAAATCTTCCATCAATTCAAACATTCCAGGATAGTTGACTTGAATTTCATCAGTATCCTGTTTTTAAAAGAAAAATGTAATATTCATGTGACAATCACAAACAAATAAAAATCAAGCTTTGGAAAGGAGCTATAACTATTTCCCAGACCACTCTCTCAGGGTAGGCAGGAAATTTCCCTTATCAGAGCCTTATGAGTACTAGGCAAGTGTCCACCACTGAGCTCTATCTCCACCAAGAATGATCTTGTTTTTAATATTCTTTACAAATGCTATCTTCCTAAAACTCTAACAACTGGTGCCATCTTCCTCTTTAAAAACAAAATGAAGTAACTGTTTTATACTGTGAAGGTTACTTTATTTTTTTGATCTTACTATGCAGCCTAGACTGTTCTGGAATTCACTACATAGACCAAGCTGGCCTCAAACTCAATGATCTGCCTACCTCTGCCTCTGCTGAGATTAAAAGCCTTTGCCACCATTTGCGGCTTCTTGTTGTTGTTTTTTGCAACTATTCTCCCAAAGGGGCATGCCATCTTGGTACCACAAGACCAAGTCAGGCATGGAGTAGACAGAGGAAGTTCCTATTCAATCTCCCAATTCCAAACATCCATGTAACATATTATGCTCAGATAGAGGACACATTAGGTATTAAACTGGAAAGAAAAGATACGTCACCTTGACACAATGGAGAATCACATGGGAAGAGTATCAGTGACGGATTGTCTAGATCATGTTTGCCTATGGGGGCTGTCTTGATATAGGAAGAGTTGGCCCACTGTGGGCAGTACTATTCCCTGAGGGTTGGGTATGGATTGTAGAAGAGTGCAAAAACTTTTAAAAACATTTAAAAAGTGAGAAACATTAACTGAGTAATAAGCATCCATGCATTTATTCTCTTTCTGCATAACTATGTTGCTTCAAGTTCCTATCTTAGGTAGAGGAATAAAATTTCAGATGTCAGGAGGAGACTTCTTTATATTTCAAACCTTGTTCTATCTCTTCTCCCTATTCATACATTTCATTATTCCTTCCTAGTATTTTAAATATGAATGGACTGGGGTGGGTGTAGAGGGAGGAAGAAGAAGAAGAGAGAGAGAGGTCATTTTTCATAATAGTGCTGGGAATTGGACTCAGAGCCTCATACAGGCTAGGTAAGGGTTCTACGAACGAGCAGACATTAGAATCCAACCCTCTTACTAAAGCACACACTAAGGCAATTTATAAAACCCTCAAGTGTGACACTGCTTTTTGGAAACATGGTTCTCCAACCTAATCTAGCTTCATGACCTGCTCCCTGCCTTTGCCTTCCAAGTGCTGGGATTACACACATTCCCCACCACAGCTTGCTTAAGAAGACTTTGCTTCATTTTTATTCTTATTGGCTAGTGATGCTAGAGATGGAATCTAGGTTAAGAATTTTTCACTAAGCTATATCCTCAGCTCAGTGTAGTTCTTTTTTATAAGAATGCAGAGAATTCATATTAACAAGTAGTATATATCATTTTTAGTCTTAAAAGAATAAGCTCTAATAAGTTAACAGTTTTTGTTTGTTTGTTACTTTTTTTCAAGACAGGGTTTCTCTGTATAGCCCTGGCTATCCTGGAACTCATTCTGTAGATGAGGCTGGCCTTGAACTCAGACATCCACCAGCCTCTGCCTCACAAGTGCTAGGATTAAACCAAATTCTGAAATTTTGAACACCAAAGACTAAAATTTTGAGAAATGCTGTTCTCAGAAGAGAGCTAAGATTTGAGGGATTAAAGGCAAATAATAGATTTTTCAGTTTATCAGTAGTTTTAAATTTATAATAAAAATTATTTGTGAATTATTTATATAATTTAAAAAGTCTTAAAATATAATAACCCCTCAATGCATAACTTCTTGTATCAGTAATGTTGGTTCTTTGACACAAAGCTATGCTTTCTAATTTTTAGATGTTCAACATCTCAAAACCACCTTTTTTTGGTTCTTCAAGACAGGGTTTCTCTGTGTAGTTTTGGTGCCTGTCCTGGATCTCGCTCTGTAGACCAGGCTGGCCTCGAACTCACAGAGATCTGCTTGGCTCTGCCTCCTGAGTGCTGGGGTTAAAGGCATGCATCGCTGCCACCACTACCCAGCATCAAAACCACTTTTTATTGACTTAGGCAATTTAAAAGTTTATAAAAGTCGAGCCAGACACAGGCGAGACATCTTGGGGTTGTCTTCTGCTCTTGACAAAGCCTTGCCTACTCTCTCAATCTGTTGTTTCTTCCCTTACCCCTCTGGAGGCTATTTTTTAAGATTAGGGGTTCTGCCAGTTTACCCCCCTTGCTTTCTATCAATAAACAGGATATGATGTAATTTTTGGTTGGTTGATTTTATGAAATGCATTCACAGTAAGTTAACTCAAACAGCTATTTTAACTGTAAGCCTATCGTCTCTAGCTATGCAACTGGAGGCTTTCTTCATCAAAAATTCCAATCACCTCCAATCAAATTTAGTTATGTTTCTATGTCAGAGGGTTTGGAAATCATCAACTCATCTGAGCAGAGTAATGAGTCCTGTAGGACGACTGTGACTGGAGAGGTGGAAGGGAGATGACTCTCTTCTGGAAATTTATTCTCGGAAAGTTTTAGGAGAAGGAAAGGGAAAGAGAAAAGCAGGTATTTCATACCAATAGTCAGAGTATCTCATACCCTTTGGCCATTTAATAACAAGGGCCTCTTGGGGTGAAAAACACTTAAATATTTTTTAAAATGCTGAGAGAACTGAAGCACCTCTCCTAAATTCCCTTAAGTAGTACAGAGATAGGGTAGGGAGTCAAGTCACAGTCACTGAAGCCAGGTGTGTATGCCTGTGATCAAAGTACACCGGGGTGGAGGCAGAAAGATCAGTTCAAAGTCACAGTGACTTCCATATCAGCCTGGGGTATATGAGACCCAGTCTCAAAAACGCCTCCCCAAAATAAAGTAAGTTATATCCAGTGCGCTCTCCCATCAGTCTATGCAAATTCTGTGTTTCTTCTACCCTTCCTGTTTATGGATCCTCTCCATAAAACTCTCCACTGGGACTGAAATACAGCATGTCCTACCTCAACTAAGCCTACACTTAGAAAAGGTAGTTATCTGTGTCTGCTTGAACTGAGAGTTGGTGGTAGGGACAGTACCACAAGTGCCCCTATAATGGATACCCACTGCCACATTTGTAGTGGTCTTATCCCATATTATACCTAGCTTGGATTTGAAGATTCTAATGGAGTAGTATTTTTAAAGTCTCCCTTAAAGGGACTGGCAGGTAAAGCACTGAGTTCAGTACTGAAGCCCACAGCAGGAGAGAACTGATTCTCAAAAGCTGTCCTCTGACCATGGCACACCTTCCTCCCTCACAAAATAAATACATGTTATTTAAAGAGAAGTCTCTTCATAAACTGGTACATTTTTTGAAGCTACTTATCCTGGAAGCTAAATGCTAAAGTTTATATTCTCAACAATTCAGTCAAGTTGCATTTATGCACACTAAAGATAGCAAGACACTCCCCCGCAAAAAAGAAGATTAAAAAAAAGAGCAAGGAAAACTGCCCCAAGCAATGAAATAAGTGGGTGACTTGGTTCTCCTGCTACTCACCACAGTCAGAGTATTGAAGCCAGCTCTCCCAAGCAGATGTCCTAGGTCACTGACAGCAGTGAAAGGAGAAATGTGTGGGGAAAAGCCTCCTTCCCTTTCTGTTTCTGCTAACTGTAACGAACACCGAAGTTCATAGAGCGTGTCACCTCCAAACATCGCACCAACAAACACCCCATCTGGTTTTAAGACATAATGAATCTGTAATAAATATAACACAACTATTCAAATTTTACAGACAGAAACATCAAAACAATAAATGTATCCAAGTTAGTATTTTATGACTACAAACCTTATTTTGCCAAATAAGTCAGGAAGTGAATAACATCAGACAAGAATCCTAGAGTCACTGCTGTATGGTGTGTAGTAATGTTGTATAGTAATGACAAAGACAGAAAATACACTCACTAATGATTCTAGTATCTATAAGATGTTGTATGTTTTCAAATTTTGTAAGATACAACTTGCTTTTTACAGTAACAAAATACTACAAGAAAAAACATTTAAAGAATGATAGCTCACAAAATTACAATTCTTCCTGTTTGTGCCCTCTAAAAAGAAATTTTTTAAGATGTCCCACCAACAGATGGAATTTATTTCCTACTCTTTTAATCTGGGCTGAACTTCTGGTTTATTTTGGCTAAAGAAATGCAGTACAAGTGACAGCTCATGAGTTTCAGCCTAGTTTAGGCCAGTTCTCACATGGCTCTGCATGCTTCCTTCAAACTGTTCTCTTGGAACACCCCCACTTGGCCACACCATCATCTACCCACCACTCTCTGCTCACTGATAAACACCAATCTACAAGCATTTGTCTAACACTTACTGAGAGTAATGCACAGGACAGATATAAACATAAACAAGTTCCTACCCAGAAAAAGTTCACAGGCTATAAAGGGAGAGAAGGAATTTTTTAATGTAGAATATGCTTTGTAGCCAGGCAGTGGTGGTGCACACCTTTAATCCCAGCACTCATGAGGCAGAGGTAGGCAGATCTCTGAGTTCAAGGCCAGCCTGGTCCACAAAATGGCTTGCAGGATAGTCAGGGCTGCATGGAGAAAACACTGTCTCAAAAAAAAAGACAAACAAACAAAAGAATATGCTTTGTGATACCAATGTTATTTTAAACAGTAATTAAATCTTTTATAAATATAAGCAATTGTACAACTGACTATTCTTAAAGCTCTCAAGGAATGTCACCTAATGTGTGTTTGTAAGTCAAAGAGTACCAAGTATATCCAGCCCACAGGACACTACAAACATTTGGTTTCATTCCATTCTCTGTAAACAGTGAAAACAGAAACATTTGTCAATCTGGATAATAAACTAACACAGAACTAAGCCAACGTAAGTTTCCTCACCTGTTCAAGTGCTCTAGGAAGGTCATTCACCCAGTGCAAACTAAAATAGAAACACAGAGTTGCTTAACCTTAGTGTAATTATCATTAGGCTAAACCACAAAAAATTATGAAACTTTGAAATCTGAAATTAAAACACTTTCTATACTTGCACAACTCTGATCTTTTTTTACTGTCTCCATAATTTTGCCTTTTCCAGAATATCATATAGTTGGAACCAGCATACTCCGCTTTTTGAACAAACTTTCATTTGGTAATGTGTCTTTAAGTTTCCTGCACTCTTATCATGTTTCTACAGCTTATTTCTCTTTAGTGCTAAATGACTCCACTGTCAAGATGTACCACAATTCAACCGCTCAGTACTGAAGGACATCTGTGCTGGATAGTTTTATGTCAACTTGACACAAACAAAAATCACCTGAGTAGAGAAAACCAATTAAGAAAATAGCTGTAGGCAAGTTTGTAGGACATTTTCTTAAGTAGTGATCAATGGGAGAGTGCCCAGCACATTGTGGGTGGTCCCACCCCTAGGCAGGTGGTCCTGAGTTCTGTAAGAAAGCAGGTGAGCAAGGCAGGGCAGGCAAGCCAGGAAGCAGTACTCCTCCATAGCCTCTGCATCAACTCTTGCCTTCAGGCTCTTGCCCTCACTGCTTTTGATGATGAACTTTATATGGAACTGTGAGTGAAATAAACCCTTTCCTTCTCAAGTTACTTTGGTCATGGTTTTTCATCACAGCAAGAGTAATCCTAAGACAGCATCTTAGTTGCTTCCAAGTTTTAGCAATTAATAACATAACCACAGTGATAAAAGCACTTGTTACTCTTGCGGAAGGCTGAGTTCAGTATTTAACACCCAAATGGTGGCTCACAACCATCTGTGACTCCAGTTCCAGAGGACTGTACATCCATTTCTGGCCTCCACAGGCACCAGATATGCATGTTGTGCACATACACACCTGCAGTTAAAATACTCATATACATAAAATAAACAATTTTAAAAAATTTTAAGGAGTAATATATTATTCATTTTCATGATTTTGCATGGATATAAATTTTCAGTTCTTTGGGTAAATATCAAAGAGTATAAATGCTGGAACCTAACGAAGTATGTTCAAGTTTCAGGAAATCATCGAACAGTCTTTCAAAGTGTCTATATCATTTTGCATTCCCACCAGCAGTGAGTTCCTGTTGCTCTACACCCTTGCCAGCAGCTGGTGTTGTCAGTGCTTGGATTTTTCCTATTTTAATAGGTAGACAGTACACCCAACATCTTTTAAGATGATGGAAATTAAAAGAACAAAGCTTTCTAAACTTACACATAAGACACCTTTTAAATCTCCTGTTTTCTGCTGACCCTGTTTATTCTCTAATGTGTGACAGCAAAAGAGCTTTAGCAAGCTGTATGTAGAAACCTGGGAATAAAAAGACACTACATCAGATTTCCACTAGGGTGTCCTAAATCCATAACTGTCAAACAGAAGAATCTTACAGTTTATAAACTAAAGAATTTACTTTATCACAATGAAGAACATACAGCTCAGTAAGAGTGCTTGTCTTTAACCCAAGGCCTTAGGTTTAATTCCAGGTGGGGGTGGAGGGTGGTGGTATTAATCCATTATCTATTGCTAGCCTAAGAGTAAAATGTTACATTGTAAATTAGACCTATTTATAACATATACACACACACATATGTACATGTGTGTTTGTGTGTGTGTACACATGCATGCATGCCTGCACATGTGTGCATGTAGAGGCCAGAGGCTAAGCTCATGCTTGGGTTCTGACCATACTGTTTTGTAAATGGGGTCTCTCACTTGTCTGGAACTCATCAAGTAAGACTGACCTGCTGCTGGCCAGGGCGCCCCAGGGATCTGCCTGTCACTGCCTCTCCAGAGCTGGGATTACAATACAAGCATGTGCCATTATGCTTGCCTTTTATGTGGGTTCTGTGAATCAAAATTATGTCTTCATGCTTACGCACTTTACCAACCAAGGTATCTCTCCAGCCTCTCTAACATACATTTTAAAAGTACAAATGGATTACTAACCTTAAGCTGCTAACCACCAGGTCAAATGTGTTTTCTTGGAAGGGAAGGAATTCTTCATCAGCTAAAATATTCACAGTAGGAATATCTGTTTCTAAGGAATTTTTCTAATGGTAAAAAACAAAAGTTCAACATATTTAAATAGCGTTTCAATTACTAACACAATCATTGTTAAGCACTATTAATGTTATATTTACTCAGCAGTTTCTATCAAAAAACAAAACGAAACACAAAATGTGGCACACAAAAGGCACACAAGAATCTTTCTTAAATAACATCTAGCTGCTCCAAAAAATATAAGCAATAAATCCATTCACACCAAAAGAAATCTCAGGTAACTGAATATTTCAGTGCAACAAATGAAGCCACAAAACACTAGATGTAAATCTGGGTGAACACTTTTATACTCTTAAGATTGTTTTATGAGCCACCATGTGGTTGCTGGGAATTGAACTCAGGACCTCAGGAAGAGCAGCCAGTGCTCTTAACCTCTGAGCCATCTCTCCAGTCTTTTTTTTTTTTTTTTTTTTAAAAAGATTTCTTTATTATGTATACAGTGTTCTGTCTACATATATCCCTGCAGGCCAGAAGAGGGCGCCAGATCTCATTACAGATGGTTGTGAAGATTGTTTTAAAACCTATGTAAACAAGACTAAAAAGTTAGAAACTATAAATGAAAATATTGATGTTTTATGACAAACTAATTTTTAAAACTTCTAAAAAGCAATAAACAATGTAAATGAAAAGTGGGAAGATATATATTATAAATTAAGAAAGGTTAATGTCTCTAAAATATAAACTCTTACAAATGACCTAAAAAAAAAAAAAAGTAAAAGCTCAAATCAATGAAGGTGAGAGGATAGGCATGTCACAAACTTACTTTAAAAATTCAAAGTTAAGGAATACCAATGAGTGTCAGGCGTGGTGGTACACGCCGTTAATCCCAGCACTCAGGAGGCAGAGGCAGGTGGATCTCTGAGTTCAAGGCCAGCCTGGTCTACACAGCTGTTCCAGGACAGCCAGGGCTGTTACACAGAGAAACTCTATCTTGAAAAACCAAAGAGGAAAGAAGGGAGGGAGGGAGGGGGGGGGAGAGAGACAGACAGACAGACAGACAGAAGAGTAAAGAGAAGAAAAAAAAAAAACCAACGGGGGAGGGGGGGGAGGGGAGAGAGAAATGGCTCAGCAGTTAGGAGTATTTTGTGCTCTTTGCAGAGGACCCAGGTTTAATTTCCAGCACCCAAAGAAACTTACAACCATCTGTAGCTCCAGTTTCAAGAAACCTGATGCCCCTCTTCTGGTTTCCACAGGCACCAGGCATGCACATGGTGCACATGCATATAACCAGGCAGAACACTTATACACACAAACTAAAAATAAATTTTGAAAAAGAAAGAAACATACCCACAAAGACAGAAAGACACTGACTAAATGTAAGTGGCCGAAATCCAATAATCAAGATATTGTGGACAATATCTGTCCACAGCTATTTCACTGAACTAGTAATCAAAGACAGAAAAAATAAAAAAGGCAATTTTAAATTTTTACTTATCTGATTAACAAAAATAAAAGGGGCTGGACCAGGGTTGCCCAAGAAAAGAAGAAAAAAGCACTTTCACATAAAATCCTCATTCATCTTTCTAGGGACAATCTGGAGATACATACTGAACATGAAAAATAAATGAATAAATGAATTCTACCAAGAATTTATCTACAGGCAAAAGTAAATAAACCAAACACACACAGTTACTTTACATCTGATGTTAACAGCATGGGTGGCTACTGAGAAATCAGAACTGCAGCAGGCTTCCAGAAGCTGCTCAGATAAATCTACTATGTGATGCTCACATACTGGCAGGCTATGTGGTCATTTTAAAAAGAGGTACACACACACAAACAGTATTCAAACAGAACAGAGTATCATTCCATAAAAACATGGAATGTTAATGTAATACTGTTTACGTGAACTTGGGGAATGGAGGTAGTTATACATTTATAAAGGTGGGAGGCCAAATGTCACCAACAGCTGTCTCTGGGTAATAAGATTAGGAATCGCTTTTCTTACTGTATTCCCTGTATTTGTAGCTGGAAGATTTCCTGTGTCCTGGTCTGCCAGCGATCAGGACAAATCTCTCCCACTCACGTCCCCCAAGTAAACACACAGAGGACTATATTAATTATAACTGCATGGCCATGGCTCAAGCCTTTTGCTAGCTAGCTTTATATCTTAAATTAGCCCATAACTATTAATCTATGTATCACCACATGTTCCGTGGCTTTACCTGCTTCCCATTACATGTTGCTTCTTGGGCAGCTGGCTGGCGTCTCTCTCCTCCTTCTTCCTGTCTCTCTCTGAATTTCCCACCTGCCTCTAAGCTGCCTTGCCATAGGCCAAACAGTTTTATTTATCAACCAATCAGGGCAACACATATTTGAAGCATACAGAAAGACATTCCCCCATCAGTATTATCTGAGTGTATATATTTATAATTACACTTACATTGCAAAAGAAATAAAGAACTAAAAATTAAACCAGAAGGTCAGAAACAAATATTAAAAAGCTACCTACCAAAGCATGTTCTGCAATGTCTGTTTGAAAAATCTTTCCCACGGTCTCCTGCAATGGGATAATCAAAGCAAAACAATTACTGAAATTTCCAAAGGAGGAAATTACAATTTTTACCTCCTCCAATCTTTAATCTGTATCTTCTGGTCTCTTTCTCTCACCAACAACAGGCATCAGCTTCCCAATCTTGAGAAAATTCTTACCTCAGCACCTCTCTGATTTCATCTAGTTTTACTTGTGTATTATAAACATATACTTGATATATGGGTTTTTTTTATTTTTATTTTTTTGCTTATAATTCAGGACTCTGCTCATGAGGTTTACAATTCTTGGTGTCTATAAAGTCACTAAATCGCCCTCTAGGGGTGGCTCATGGTCTAAGCATAATCACAGTTTCTCATTGGGTCAGTTCTGGTCAGTCTATCTCTTTATCCGCAGCACCACTGAGATCTCCAGGAAACATCTGCAGTGATTTCCATGTGGTGTCCCTCTTCTGTTAGAGAAACTGCTATCTTTCAATTCATACCACATTCACTTTTTTCTACTCACAGCTTAGCAAGCGTATACCCTACCAATATTTGTTAGGCAGCAGAGAGAAAAAAGAGCACTGTGAGTTGAACTGTTTGCTGACTTCCATGGCACAGCTACTCTGCCGAGGTGGATTACGTGCTACTTGACGCAGGCTTGGTAAGGGAGGTGCAGAACTGGCTCTCAGATGACACCACTATGGAGAGCAGAGAACTAAGCTAATCAATCTGACTATCTGTCTCTCTTGAAAATCTGACCAAAGAGATGAAAAGACAGGAGCAAAGGTCTCTGAGCTCGAGAGCACATACACTTAAGGTTAGAGCAGTGGTATGCTAAAAACTGATTCTTGGCAGGGTACTATTATGTAGCACTTTACAATTTCCATGGTGTAACTATTTCTGCCATAGCTGATTTCAAATTATCAATACAATATCATTGAACAGAGTTGGGGAAGAAATAACAACTAGCTCTCAGGAGCTGGAAAAAGCTAGTTAATCATAGGGTACATATAGTGGGGCCACATGCATCAAGAATACTAGGGACAAAAAGCTGGGCAGTGGTGGCATATGCTTTTAATCCCAGCACTTGGGAGGCAGAGGCAGGTGGATCTTTGTGAGTTCAAGGCCAGCCTGGTCTACAGAGTGAGTTCCAGAACAGGCTCCAAAGCTACACAGAGAAATCCTGTCTCAACCAAAAATAAAAAAAAATAAAAATAAAAAATACTAGGGGCAATCTACAAGAGAAAAAAAATGAAGATAACATGTAGCATCCATATAACCCCAGAAAGCATGTAAAACAGGGGTATACTTCATATTTCAGTTTCAACATCTCAATACCTTGTGAGAGATAGCTCTACTTTCAAATCTGAGTAGCATAAGAACTTTCAACAAATACCTTTGTATTTAAATTGACTTCAGTGGATTTCTGCTTCTTAAAATCAAAAGGTGGGCCAGAGACACAGCTCAGTAGTAGAGCCCACATTAGGCAAGTGTTCTATCACTGAGTTACACCCCAACTGAGTTAAAGTTACCTTAATATTCACGCATTCACAATGTAATGATTATTCATTGAGGATTGTAGGAACTACGATTTTAGTAATAAACAAAAATAAGCAAGTCCAGTACAAGAAGAAAGATACCAAAGAAACAAACAAATACCATGGATTAATGAGTGCTATGGAACTTCCTGTCAGCAAAAGTGGGGGTATTATTTGAGAAAGTAACACAAGACTGTTGAGATGGCTCAGTGAGTAAAGATGCCAGGCGCCAATCTGATGACAGATATAATCAACTTTCTAAAGACATCCTCTCATCTCCACAAGTGTGCTGTGACAGGCATGTGCTCACACACATACAAACACACACACAAATACATGATTATGACTAAGTTAGAAGAGAATCCAACAGATCTGACAAGATGAAGAATGACTTGGCTTATACTTTAAAAGGATCATCCTGAAGTGAGCAGATTGTTGGGGGCAAGATAGAAGCAGGGAAACGCACGTGGGAGCGGCTACAGCAATTTAGGCAAGGGGTGGGGACAGCTTAAGGTGAAGGCGGTAAGAAGTGGAGCTACAAATAAATATGATACCAAATGGGAATTCCAGATCCAATCACTGATCAAGTTCTGCTGGGTTTAGTAGGACTCCCAAATATTACACCTTTAAATCTGCTTCATCTCCCAAGACTGCCTCTTAAAGGGTCTGTCTACTCTCTCTTCTTTACTCTTTCTGACGTGACATGCCCAAATTAATGGTCCTTCAGCATCACTCGATCACATTCCACAGCACTCCCCCTTCCTTCTGCAATGCTGATTCTCAACGCTATGAACCACCAACCCAGATTCTGGGCCTCTAAGACTACATCAAATAACTCCTTGTTTCTCCTGCCCTTTCACTCGTTGCATTTCAGCAAGTGTTTTATTTCCTATGGCATTTGTTATCGTCAATAGTCATGTCTGGGGAGTCTCACAATGCCCCTGCACCCCAGCCCAAATATATGTTTTATCAAAACAGATTTTACTTCAGAAATCCCAGGGGCTTCAAGATGGCTCAGAAATTAAGAGCATCTTCTGCTCTTTCAGAGGATCCAAGTTCATTTCCCAGCCATGTCAGGTGGCTCACAACCCTCTGGAACTGCAGCCCTAGAGAATCCAATGCCTCTCATACTTGTGGGCACCTGCACTCAGGTGCACATGCTAACATACTCACCTACACATAATTAAACATAAGACAAATAAATATTTTTTAATCCCATTTTAATCTTTGTGTCTAGCACAGTGTCTTACTCACAAAGGCTAAAAGGATATATGAACAAATGAATGTATTTATGGTTTGTGGTGATTTGAATAAGAATGGCCCCTATAAGCTCACAGATTTGAATGCTTGGTCATTAGGGAATGTGGCCCTACTTAGGGATTAGGAGGTGTGGCCTTGTTGGAGTAGGTACGGCTTTGTTGGAGGAAATATGTCACTGGGGGTGGGCTTTAGGGTTTCAAATGCTCAAGCCAGGCCCACTGTCTCTTCCTGCTAATGGCAGATCCAGATATAGAACGTCTTTCTCCAGCACCATGTCTGCCTACATGCTGCCATGCTTTCCACCATGACAATAATGGACTAACCCTCTGAACCTATAAGCCAACCCCAATTAAATGTTTTCCTTTATAAGAGTTGCTGAGGTCATAGTGTCTCCTCACAGCAATAGAAATCCTAAGACATGGTTTGCATTAGAAAATATGAAATAAAATAATATGAGTACTATTAAATGCTATCTATATTTTATATAGTTTTTAACTAATAAAATTAATGTGTGTGTGTATATATTTTTTACATTGCCAAGAATCACATTCAGAATTTCATATATGCTGGGCAAGAATTCTGCCAGTGAGCTACACACTAGCTTTTATGGTGAATTATCAAAAATGCTTAAACAAAGTGAGAACAAAGAGAAAAATATATAGGTTTAAAGAAATCATTGTTTTTAGAATTCTTACATTTCTTAAAAAATTATTGAATTAAAGCACTGAATAAATGTTTAGCAATTTTAACATAATCAAAATCTAAATATTCAACTAAACTGATCAGGGAAGTCTTTTCTTAAAATTAACTAAATTGGGGGCCGAGGAGATGAATCAGTTATCTTGCCTTCAAAGCACTAGGATCTGAGTTCAATTCCCTGAACCCACATTAAAAAAAAGCTGGGCATGGTGGTGCCTGTAATGCTAGCAAAGGAGTAGAAGAGACAGGCAGCTCCCAAGGCTCACTGGCCCTCCAGTATAGCCTCCTACTTGGCAAGGAGTAGGCCCACAAGAGACCTCAAAAAAACACAAAGAAGGATGGTACCCGAGGAGAGCACCTGAGGGACGACACCAAGGCTGTGCTCTGACCTCTGTGTGCGTGAGCAAACACGTACCTACACACACAAAGAAATGCTCCAGGCAAGCTTTGAATGTGCACACACACAATTAGTCAATTTTTTTTTCAAAGTTGATTAAGCCAGTGTATCAAATACCTTATTCAAATGTTGTGCTATGTAGCCTCTTCCACACCCCACATCCAGTGCAAGAGGGAAATCTCTGAAAAAAGACATAGAAGCTAAGCTTTGCAATACTGTCCATAACATAATCAAGAACTAATTGTCTTAAGTAAAAAAATTTTAGTAATTACACCTTTCAGGAGCCTTGCCGTACCAGCGTATCTAGCAGAAGATAGAATGCACAGAGCCAGTCTGTTTGATCTAGTCACTAATCCACAGGCCCTAATACTGAACCATGGAGACCCAGCCTTAGGCGGGGGATGTAGGTCAGCAGTAGGTCAGCAGTGCAGCACTTTCCTAGCATGTTCGAGTTCAAGCTCTAGCAGCACAAACAAACAAAAAGGTTTAGACATGAATTTGAAGAATACACTTAACAAAGGCATCTGAGTTCAATAATCCAAGATTGAAATCAAGCTAAATTTAAGTTAATATGGAAACAATGGCATACTTAGCAGCAAATCAATAATTATCTTTACTTCTCAAGTACTCTGAGGCAGGAGAACTCTTGGAAATGTGCTCTATTCTCCATATGAAATTTCATAAAGCATTTTTAAGCTTGGGCTGGGGTACAGCTCAGTGGTAGAGTGCTTGATCAGCATGTGCAAGGCCCTCTGTTTAATCTCCGGCACTACAGGGTTAAAACTAAAAAACTAAAACTCCAAGAATTATCGAAAACTGAGGAGTACAGTAAGCTCCAAGTGTCCAGTGCTAAGTCAACTCAAATATCTCCTCTTTCTTTATATATACATATTTATTTTTTTAATTCTTATTTTATATATGTGAATGTTTTGATGGCAATGTAAATATATATGCATACCTGGTGCCCACGAAAACCAAAGTGGGCATCCCTTAGAACTAAAGTTACAGATGGTTTGAGCCTCCATGTGGGTACTGAGAACAGAACCCAAGTCCTCTGGAAGTGCATGCAACCAGTCTTCCTAACTACTGAGCTATCTTCCAGATCCCAGCTCAAACATACCACGTAAGGAGCAATGAACACTTGAACACTTGAATTCAGTCAATCTGAGGACAGAGCCAGAAGATTAAACCTCCATATGAGACTAGCTCCTCTAAACTGGGACACACAGCAACTGTAAGCCATGGGTTTCCATAAACAGAAGAAAGAACAAAAAGAACTGTCAATTTAATTATTTTTAAGAATGATTGCCAAAACAGGGCTGGGTAGTGCTTGCCATGCAACGTGCTGACTTCCAACCACCAGCACCCACATGAAAGTTAAGCTTAAGTGTGGCAGCATGTGCCTATAATCCCAGTGCTAGAAAGGCAGAGACAGACAGCTCTCGGGGCCTTGCAAGACAGCCAGTTGTAGTGATGTGAAATAAAATGGCCCCCAAAGGGAGTGGAACTACTAGGAGGTGTGGCTTTGTTGAGTAGATGTGGCCTTGTTAAAGGAAGTGTGCCACTGTGGAGGTGGGCTTTGAGGTTTCCTATGCTCGGGATACTGCCCAGTGTCTCAGTTGACTTCCTGTTGCCTGCAAGATGTAGGACTCTCAGCTACTTCTCTATCATCATGTCTGCCTGTACGCTAAAATGCTCCTCAAATGATAATGGCCTAAACCTCTGAACTGTAAGCAAGCCACCCTAACTAAGTTTTTCTTTATAAGAGTTGCTGTGGTCATGGTGTCTCTTCACAGCACGAGAAACCCTAACTAAGACACCAGTCTAGCATAATATAAGGGATGGAAACTGCAGGCTTGTGCATGCTAAGCACAGTGGCTACAAATCAAGGCCAGTTAAGTACTCTAATAATAAAGTATCACCACAAGGATATTAACTAGCATTTTAAGTAATTTAATTCCAAACATTTAATGTTTAAATTATCCTTTCAGTCATAATCACAAGTCTTAATGGACTTGGCTTTATTATCCTCAGAGCTGTGGCATAGTTTGTAAACTCCAAACTAAAAAGCAAAATTTAGTGTTTCATTCATTAAATCAAATAAACTATAATTCAGGCAAATGATAATAGTGAGCCATTTTTTTGCCTTTAATTAGTGACAAAAAATGAAACAAGGAGGGGCCTATTTGCAACAAGGAAGTATTTTTTACCTTACAAAATTATAGACTCCTTTTCATTTGTAAAGATGTATCCAAAATATAGCTGGAGAGTCTGTGAGTTTATAAAACTCTCCCTGCTTTTATGAGATAATGATGATAAATTTATTCCATGTTGGTATAATTCAATGAATGTCACTTAAAGAAAAGCCAACAAAAAGGAGTGATTTGCTAATGCCAGAGAGCAGGTCTACTATAAAGCCATTCTTTGGCTGTCGTTCCACTACATGGTGACAAGTTTGAATCAATAAAGCTTTCATTATGCCCAAAGCATATAGCAACAGATCCATCAAGATTTTTATACTACTCAATGAAAGTGCTCTTTCTCAAGTCATTCCCCACAGAACTGTCATAAAAGCTGTACTACCATTAGCAATGTTCCATTGTAATACAGTGCCAGGAAACAAATCTAGGTACACTTTCTCCTTCACTCAAGTGGCAAAAGATTCTATTGTTCATTTCAGTAAAAGCTAAACTTAGATTTAATAAATCTTAAAATTTCACATGTAGTCGATTTTTTAGTTCCATATTTTGAGCAATCTGTCCATTAAAAAATTTGGGCTAAACCAAATAGATCAGTCATTCAGGCTTGAAGAAAGGCAAAAGTTTTACATCCATACTATTTTTTAAAAAAGACTATAACAATGAAGAAAATGTCATTTGCTTTCCCAGAAAAAGAATAGCTAGGTGTGGCTGTGCAAGCTTATAATCTCAGCACCCAGGAATCTGAGGCCGGAGGAGTGCCATGAGCTAGAAGCCAGCCTGAGCTACATAGTGAGACCCTATCTCAAAAATCTAAAAAAGAAAGATGATGTTTAGAGTGATTTCAATCACCAATCCTGGTAATCAATTTCTTAGATTCGACTATTCCACATATCAAACTCTCATCGTTTAATTTCAAATCTCCACTCAACAGCAGATTCTGTTGCCCTCCAGGACTGGTGGAGCATGTCCAGATTCCCAGATGCTCAAGAGACTAAGAAAGGAGGACTGCCCAAGCTCAGTTAGAGGCTAGGCCTAGGAGTTAGAGCAAGACTCTGTTTTGGGAAAGAGAGACAGAGACAGGGACTAAGAGACAGAAAGACAAGGAGAGGGGGGAGAGGGAGAAAGAGAAAGTGACAGCATCTCACTGTAATATCAACTCCTACCTGGCTATGTCATACACACGGTCTGCAATCCGACTTCCAACCTGAAAGATTTCAAGAGTCAATGGGTTAAATACACGGAGGAGGTTTAACAGAGGAGTAACATTCTTTTTTCCTAAGATTCAATTTCCGTTTCAAAATGGTAAGTACTTTGTATCCCATTTTCTATTTTCCCACAGCAACTTTCTTTATAAATACTGGATATGGATAAAATAATATAAAACATAGTAAAATATCCCTGGAAACAAACTGAAGTAAATTACTTTA
>CABHPR010140485.1:13481-25233 GCA_902168415.1 Peromyscus melanophrys | reverse complement strand
CCAAGGATGAGGGAAGGAAGAACCCTGCTGAGTATATGGGACACTCTAGAGCAGTAGTTCTCAACCTGTGGGTCACGACCCCTTTGGGGTTGCATATCTGATATCCTGCATATCAGATATTTGCATTAAGATTCATAACAGCAGCAAAATTACAGTTATGAAATAACAATGAAAATAATTTTATGATTGGGGGGGTCACCAGAGCATGAATTAAAGAGTCGCAGCATTAGGAAGGTTGAGTACCACTGCTCTAGAGGCATGGAAGATGCTGGACCGGTGTGCCATCAGGGAAGGCTCCCTAGGTCTTGGGCAATGTTGCAGGAGCCAATAAGGGTCATGCCATGGGGTTCTTGAACTCCAGGAGAAGGATTTGGATCACATTGGGGTTTCTGGAGATTCAGCAGAGGGTTTTGAGCCAGGTATGTGCTTTGAGAAGTCTGTGTGACTGCTGGAAAGATGAGTGGCAGGAGAGGAGGCCACACCAGGGCCACAGAGTTCCAGAAAGGGTACCAACTGTAGGAGGGACAGAGGGGGCCAGACACTTAGGAGGTGAGCTACTCAGGTCAGGTGGTTTCCAGGGATTGCAGGGTGGGCATGAGGTGGGAAGTCAGGTCTATGCCTAGGCCCCTGGCCTGGGAGAGGTAGAGAACAGAGGACGGATGGGTGTATCTGTGACAGGATGGTAAACTGAGGCTCAGCTCTGTGTGTACTACAGAGGCCCAGAACCTGGGTGTGCATGCTGAAATGGAGCTCACAAGCACAATTAAAGATGAGCTTAGCCGGGCGTTGGTGGCGCACGCCTTTAATCCCAGCACTCGGGAGGCAGAGCCAGGCGGATCTCTATGAGTTAGAGGCCAGCCTGGGCTACCAAGTGAGCTCCAGGAAAGGAGCAAAGCTACACAGAGAAACCCTGTCTCGAAAAACCAAAAAATAAAAAAAAATAAAAAAAAATAAAGATGAGCTTACTCAAGCCACCACTGCTCAGGGTGAAGTAGAACCCAGGAAATAAATATCTAGAAACGATCAACCGTCTTTCTTCCTTCCCTCTCCCGATTCCACAGATCTGTACAGAGCCCTTCTGTAGACCAAACACTATTCTCTGGGCAGGGCAGGGCAGGGCAGGACAGGGGCCGCCATTCAGCAGTGAGCCCGAGGGACAGGAATCTGTTCCCTGGAGCTCATAGGCTGTTCAGGAGAGTAGCAGTCACCAGCCAGAGAAGTCACTTCTGATGACAGATGGTGATACAGAATTCAAGGGTGTGTACAAATATATGGGTAGTCCTCCACTTGAAAGGGAGGGTGATTCCGACCCATGCTGCAACACTGGTGAACCTCGAGGACACTGTGCTAATCAAAACAAGCCACTCACCTAACAACCGGTGCTGGATGGTATGCATTCCAAGGTGCTTGGAGTCGTCAGGCTTTCAGGGATAGAAAGTGGGATGGTAGGTAGTAGCAGCGTCCAAGGGAGGCTGGGGCTGGGGAAGGGGAGTATGGGGTGTTAGTGTTCAGTGGTCCAGAGCTTCCAGCTGGGAGAGGAAGTGGGTGTTTACACAACAGTGTGAATGTGTGTATACTAATCTGTGCATTTAAAACTGATTAAAGTGGGGCCAGCTCAAAAGAGTGCATATCTAACATGCAAGAAGCCCTGGGTTTGATCCCCAGCACTGTATGAACCAGGTGTGGTGGCTCACACCTGTGATCCCAGCACTCAGGAGGCAGAGGCAAGAAAATCAAAACTACAAGGTCATCTTTGACTAATAGATAGTTCAAGGGTAACCTAGAATTCATGAGAAACTATTTAAAAAAACAAATGAAAGAAACTGGTTAAAGTGACCAATTTTATCTTTTGTCTGTTTCACCACAAAAAATACATTGCCTCTGTTTTTATAAAAATGTCCATAGATATAAGAGCATAGGATGAATACTTCCCTGTGTGGGCTCAGGGAAGGTGACTCTGGGTTTGGAGTGTCCAGCAGAGACCTGAAAGGGTGGGTAGGATTTCAACAGAGAGCTCATTGAGAGGAACAGGCGGAGCACACAACACAAGCAAAGACCAGGACAGTGGAGGAACCTGGAGCAGAGAGGAGACCAGAAGTGCCCTGTGTGGCTGCCGAGGAGAGGGCAGGAGGCCAGGCAAGGGCTGGGGTCTCCTGTGGGCACAAGAAAACCTGAGGAGGGATTCCCAAGATGTCAGACAGGAAGAGTAGCCACAGCAAGGGCCCATGGCCATCCCCTAGTTAAGAGCTAGTGGCTGTATGGACAGACAGCCCTGGCTTTGAGTCACTTGTCTCCTTCGGGGCGACAGGAGTTAGATCACTTCACTTCTCTAGTCCTTAGTTTCACCTGTAAAATGAAGTTGTTCATGTGTCCTCTCAGAGTGAAGAGAAAGATGGTGTCTCTTCTCGTGTCTGTGGGCAGAGAGGAGAGCGGAGGAACACAGAGCAGGCAGGCCTGGCGTCTGAGTCTGCTGGGCCCTGTGAGGCAAGCAGGGCTGGAGGTGAAGACACCAAACTGAGGTTTCTGGGTGGGAGGGGAGAGGGAGAGGTGAACAGGAGATTATCACTTGAACCCAAGGCATGGGGGTGCCGTAGCCTGGGCGTACGGATGGAAGACGGGTCCCTCCAGGGTTCTGGAGCGTGGCTCTGCTGCTCACACATGGCTACACTTCTTGGTCGGCTGTGTAAGCTGGAACAGATCGTGGGTGCACTTGTGCCTCACCTGCCTGCCTCTAGAGTGGAGATCATAATAGCCCTTGTCCCACATGCGTATCTCAGATGCACGCAGCATCTCACGTATGGCCTGCGCGTGTGTTGGCGTGTGTGTGTGTGTGTGTGTGTGTGTGTGTGTGTGTGTGTGTGTGTGTGCGCGCGCCTGTCATCTTAGTATTTTGGAGGTAGAGGCAGAGTGGGGAGCTTAGGACTAGGCTGGCTGGCTGCAAAGCAAGACCCTGTCTCCAACACAGAAAACAGTGCTAAACGAGCCAGGTGTGGTGGTGTGTGCCCGTGACCTCAGCACTTGAGTGGGAGACGAGAGGACCAGGTGTTCAGGACCAGGCTTGACTACTTAGTCAGTTCAGATTAAAAACAGAAAGGAATCACATACCAAGGCCAGCAGCCGGGAGGTGGGGTTCGAACCCCGGCCCTAAGTCTGTATCTTTTCCTGGTGTCACCTCATCCTTGAGTCCTGTCTTGGGCCCCAATATTTTCAGCTAAGAAGCAGCCTGTTCCTGAGCAATTTTCCCCCCCTTGGCCCCCAGCACCCTCTACTCTCCTGTCTCCAGAGTCCTTACTCCCTTCTGGCATACTGTATAATAGCTCATTTATTTCTTACACTGGGTGGCTGCCCTCTGCTCAACTTCCAGCTCAGGGGTGGGGCTTCGTGGCTCCCAGGCTTTGGGCGGATACACCTTGAGGGAAAGTGGGTGTTAGCAGGGGTTGTATCGATTTTCAGGCTTTCATCTGCTATTCCTTGCTCCCACCGTGTGCCTGCTCCTTTGCAGGGTGACCCAGAGGTGGATGGTGTCACTCTGCTCCGTAACCAGTCAAGGTGCTGGCTGGCACTGGCCAGAGAGCCCTGATGGGGTGAACAGTTGCTAGCTACTCAGTCACCCCGAGCCTTTTCAGACTCTTCAACCAGCCAAGATTGAACAGCCAGTTCTGTTCAGCTTGACTTTTTCAAGTTTGTTTTACAAAACACGCCAGATTTTTTAAATGTTTAATATAAATGTTATTTTATAAATGTAGCATCACATACGCCTTCTCAAGAGCCGCCCCCATCTTCTTTGGACTGCAGTTGCAGCATGGGCCAGTAGAGGGCGGTCTCTCCATAAGCGTGCCAGCAGAGAGGCAGGCTGTTCATGCTTAGGAAACACACCAAATGCAGATTGGTGGTGAAAAACAGGAATTTTAGTCAAGACTGCCCCGGAGATTCAAAAACTTTTAAACTAGTATTCCATACAGGCCTCCAGTAACTCCAGAGTTGACTTCCAGTGCCCTGCCAGTCATCACTTTTAACACCCGAGTTCCAACATGGAATTGATCCTGAGAGGGAAGGCCTTCACATTTCAGTGAATCCAGAGTTCCTCCTATAATTCATAGCATATCATAATTTAATTGTCATCAGGGTTTTTTTCTTTTCTCTTAAAGGTAACTAAAAATACACAGCAACCGGACAGTGGTGGCGCACGCCTTTAGTCCCAGAATTCAGGAGGCAAAGGCAGTTGAATCTCTGTGAGTTCGAGGCCAGTCTGGTCTACAGAGTGAGTTCCAGGACAGCCAGCGCTACACACAGAAACCCTGTCTTGGAAAACCAGTGTGTGTGTGTGTGTGTGTGTGTGTGTGTGTTTATTACCACAGTATATCTTAGGTTTGGTGAAATGTGGTTTTGTTTTCCACATTCCTTTCACTTGTGTGTTTCTTCTGATTAGATGTAAGTTTTGTCAGGTCTTTTCATTGGCTCTTTTTTTTTTTTTTGAGACAGGATTTCTCTGTGTATCTCTGGCTGTTCTGGAACTCACTCTGTATAGATCAGACTGGCCTTGAACTCACAGAGATCCCCCTGCCTCTGCCTCCTGAGTGATGGGATTAAAAGTGTGCACCACCACCTCCTGGCTATTCGGTATTTTTTTTAAATAAGATCTCACCATGTAGCCCAGGCTGGCCTTAAACTTATGGTGATCCTCCTGTCTCAGTCTACACCACACTCATCTTTTGGGTCTTTCTTGTTCACTTCTGACAGTGCCTGGCATGTGGTAATGACTCAGTAAAATATTTATTGAGTTACTGGGTGGCGGGGGTCCTGGAAAGCGTCCCACCCTCCCCAGTCTTCTTACTTTCTTCCCTCCAAGCTCTTTTCATGCATCCAGCATTCTTTCCCTGCGTCCCCCTCTCCTCCGACTAAGCCCTGAGCTAGACGGAGCACCAGTTTGGGGGTCAGACTGTGCCGGTGAGGTGGGGTACCACCTCTGTAGGAAGATGCACTGACCCCGTGGGTCCTCCAGGGCTACATGCAGCCACTGAAGCAGCCGGAGAATTCCTTGCTGTGTGACCCGTCACTGGTGGATGAGATCTTCGACCAGATCCCTGAACTTCTGGAACACCACGAACAGTTCCTGGAGCAGGTCCGTCACTGCGTGCAGACGTGGCATGCCCAGCAGAAGGTGGGAGCCCTGCTTGTCCAGTCGGTGAGTGTCTTTGCTGCGTGGACTCCAGCCGTACACCTTGACCCAGTAGCTGGCGTTGCTGCTGACCCAGACCTCATGTTCATATGCTTGACATGGATGCTCACCTCATTCTGGCTGACTGTTTAATGATTTGGTTTATACCTGCTGGCACCTTTTACATCTGGGCATTATCCTACACAGTATATGTACCAGAGGCCCTGGCGCTTGCCACATATCCTTGCCCCAGGATCCAGGTCATCTGTGAGCTCTTCAAGGTCCTTCAGTGGTGGCTCAGAATTTCAAAAGAACCACAAAAGCAAAGTTAAAAAAAAAATCATTAAACTCCTGTGAATGTAACGCGATGTTTCTTCTTAAAATTGGCAATTATTTATGTAACTTTAATTATATTTGAAAAACTTTTAAGGTACTTTTTTTTTTTTTGGTTTTTGGAGACAGGGTTTCTCTGTGTAGTCCTGGCTGTTCTGGAACTTGCTCTGTAAACCAGGCTGGCCTTGAACTCACAGAGATCCACCTGCCTCTGCCTCCTGAGTGCTGGAATTGAAGGCATGAGCCACTACCACCGGCAAGAATTCTTGATGATGACTGATATAACTAAATTCAAATAAGTGGTTACTTAGAGCTACATAATTGTAAAAGCAAAACTGTAGAGAATCCTTCCAGAAAACTCTATAAGCCAAACCAAAAAATGGTCTACCTAGCGAGTTTAAAGCCAATCAGGGCTACATTATGAGAATCTGTCTTAAATAAATAAATAAATAAATAAATAAATAAATAAATAAATAAATAAATAAATAAATAAATAAATAAATAAATAATCCAGAGCTGGAGAGATGGCTCAGAGGTTAGGAGCATTGGCTACTCTTCTAGAGGTTCTGAGTTCAATTGTCAGCAACCACGTGGTGGCTCACAACCATCTATAATGAGATCTGGTGCCCTCTTCTGGCCTGCAGGCAGAATACTATATACATAATCTTAAAAAAAAAAAATCCTGTCTACTTTGGGATGTGAGCATGTTTAAATGAGCTCATTATGAGGTAGAGTGTAGCCTTCAACCTGAACAGGTCTTAGTTTGTCCTTGCTGCTTGGAAACTGATGCCACCAGATGGGATTAAGAGCTGTTGCCTCCTCCTCAGTGTCATTAAGCTCAACCTCTGCTGGACCTGGACGCTGACTGTGGGCTGACGGGAGGCTCAGCCCAGGACGGGCTCTCCCTCATCCACTCAGGCTCAGCCCTGTCCTGTCCAGAGACAGGGACTCTAAGATCTGTATCTTAACCTGTCCTTGGTGCAGTTGAGACAGGAACCCAGGTGTCCTCACCTGCAGGCAAGTCCCCTGACCTAGCACCTACCATCAGCCAGCCAGCAGGGTTAGCCACCAGCATGTACCCTGCCCAGAGCCGGGCTTTAATGTGCCAGGTGAGAGTCCCTAAGGCAGGCAGCAAGTGCATCCCATAAGAGCAGGCTGCAGCTCGGTGCCCGGAGCGGGTTGACTGGGCTGGGAAGGGTGTTCCTGGTGGAGGAACTATACAGGCAGAGTCCCAGTGGCTAGAATGGGTCTGTTCATTTCCACCACAAGAAGCGTCTGAGGCCTGCCTGGCTGATTTGATGGGGCTGGAGACCTGGTGATAGGCTGTCCAGAAGTGAACAAACCAGGTCTGGGTTCGGCACAAACCCAGGCACAAACACGGAGGAGACGTACCATGTATATATATGTGCGCACACACATCTGCTCATTCAGTCATGTGTCATACATGCAACACGTACACATTTAGACAAAGACAGAGAAGTTGAATGGATGGAAGCTAGGACAGGGTGCAGTGGGTGAGGGACGCCTGAGCCTGCCTAACCTGCCTCCTTACCCACAGTTCTCCAAAGACGTCTTAGTGAACATTTATTCCGCCTATATTGATAACTTCCTCAATGCAAAGGATGCTGTACGCATAGCTAAGGAGGCGAGGCCGGCCTTTCTCAAGTTCTTGGAGGTATGTGGACCGGGGTAGGGATGGAGATACACTCACCTCAGGCTAGCTCTGGGACATCCCTGGGGCTCTTGCCAGGATGCTGTGATGCTAGGGAGTGTGGTCAGCCTCTGCCCCTGAGCTCAGCTGGGGGGACTTGCTAGGAACTGTCTCTTCCTAACATGTCATTCCTCACATGGGGACCCCCTCCACTCTGCCTCGGCTTTCAGCAAAGCATGCGTGAGAACAAGGAAAAGCAGGCGCTATCTGACCTCATGATCAAGCCCGTGCAGAGGATCCCACGATATGAGCTTCTGGTGAAGGTAAGCCTGGGGCTGGTGGGGCAGGGAGGCACGGGGTGAGAGGTCATGTCTGTTCTCAGACTCCAGACAGGAAAGAAAGTCCTCCCTGGTGCCTACCCAGTAGTCTCCCCGGCTCCAGCGGTCAGTCTGGAAGGTAGCTAAGCAGGTTCCCGTTCCCACCCCAGGACCTTCTGAAGCACACACCGGAAGACCATCCAGACCACCCGCTCCTGCTGGATGCTCAGCGGAACATCAAACAGGTGGCTGAACGCATCAACAAGGGAGTGAGGAGTGCTGAGGAGGCGGAGCGGCATGCGCGGGTGCTGCAGGAGATCGAAGCCCACATCGAGGGCATGGAGGACGTATGTGCCCCGCCCTGCCACTCCTGTCTGTGTCTGCCCTGTCCCTGTCTGTGTCTGCATCTGTCACTGAGATTGTGGCCATCCACATCCAGACCAGGGTCTGTGGTGTGCTTGATTCTGTGACCACAATGCCCCACCCTTCTGTGTCCTCCTCCTCATCTGTCTGACCTTGTGTCCCTGGCCTGGCACAAGCACAGCCATGTGAGAGAAGACAGGACATTGCTCTGACTGACCTGGTTTATAGAGTGGGCCAACAAGATCGCTGCAGGGTTAGTGGATTAATAATTAGTTTTTAAGACCCCTTGTGTCTCCCGCCCAACAGCTCCAGGCCCCCCTGCGGCGGTTCCTGAGACAGGAGATGGTTATTGAAGTGGTAAGAAGTATCCCATTGGCTGCTTCCCCGTGTACCCCCACCCACCCAAGTTCACTCTTCTGGTGCCTGCTGCCCTCAGGTCCCGGCTCT
Source organism: Peromyscus melanophrys (assembly GCA_902168415.1). Lineage (NCBI taxonomy): Eukaryota > Metazoa > Chordata > Mammalia > Rodentia > Cricetidae > Peromyscus > Peromyscus melanophrys. The sequence goes on along the minus strand of CABHPR010140485.1, from coordinate 16,964 downwards.
CCCCCAACCAAAGCAGGAGCCCTGCATGAGTCGGGGAGAGCTGTCCCCCATGAGCACTAGGGGCATGTGGGTCGGCCTCTAGACTATGCACACTCAGCCTGAATCCCACTTTGAACCCTACAGAAGGCAATTGGAGGCAAGAAGGACCGATCCCTCTTCCTGTTCACCGACCTCATTGTCTGCACCACCCTGAAACGGAAGTCAGGTTCCCTACGGCGCAGCTCCATGAGCCTGTGAGTGGCCAGGGTGGGGCTGGGTGGTGCAGGCAGGAGAGCCATTGATCTATGGTGGGCTCTACTCCCTGCCCCAGCCAGAGCACCCCATTGGCTACCCACAGGTACACGGCAGCCAGCGTCATTGATACGGCCAGCAAGTACAAGATGCTGTGGAAGCTGCCGCTGGAAGACACAGACATCATCAAAGGTAGGGCTGACTTGAGTCTGTCAGAAAGAGATTCCGGTGTTGGGTTCTTCCTCTGAGAAGTGTCTCCATATGAGGGGCTGGTTTTGAAGGACCGGGTTAGCGTTCATGCATCCAGATGCAGGTATCCATGCAAACCATCCTCTTGGTGCCCCAGCAAGACCCATGTGGGGCTGCAAAGCAGTCACCGTAACTGTAGTCGGCCATTGAGTCAGTGGTCGTTTGAAGACCTGCTGTTAGCTGGTGTGGTACCATTCCCACTTAACACCAGGGGCAGAGTCCCAGTGAAGGATTGGTTAAGGAGTTCTGGTGACTTGGGGCCGAACCTGCCGGGAGCTGGACACCCCGAGGACCTCTGCTGCCCTCTCTCATCCCCTCTTGCTGTGTGGTGACCTCAGTCTCAGCACCGCACTCAGATCCTGCCGGTGTGTCACTCCAGAACTGACTCTGAGCCTGCCTGAGAGGTGGCCTCAGACGAGCCAGGTTGTCCCACGGGGCCCCAGGTAAGGACTGAGTCCACCTCATCTCTTCTCACTAGGAAACAGAGCAGTTGACAGAATGACCCACTCCTGGGCCATTCAGCTTTATGTAAGTAAAGCAGGGTAGAAAAGGAAGAAAGCCTGGCTTTGGAGCAGGAGGGTGATTTTTAGAAGCAATGGGAGACTGTTTTAGTCTGGATCCCTGTAACAATAACAACCAAACCAAACACCAAAGACCAGGTAGTGCGTAAGTAGGAATTTATTGCTCCTGGTTCTGGAACATTCCAGTATGAGACACAGCCTGTCCAGTGTCTGCTGAGGGGCCTGTTCCTCCTATGTGTCCTCACTAGGTGAAAGGGTTAAACTAGCTGTCCCAGGTTTTGTTTCGTTCAGGCAGCACAGCGCTGACTCACTGTGTAGACCAGGCTGGCCTTGACCTCACAGAAATCTGCCTGCCTCTGCCTTCTGAGTGCTGAGATTAAAAGCATGAATCCCACTCATGAGGACACCACCCGTATGACCTTGTCACCCCCTGCACCAATACTGAGGAAGTATTTCAACATATAAACTCCAAGGAGACACAAGCATTCAACTATGGCCAGGTATCCCAAGGCTTGGCTTGTTGGGTCCGCAGCCCTGCTCCGCACAAACCCTCCTCTGTAGCAGTATCAGAGACTCTGTGTCCATGGTGGGACACCTTCCTGCCAGCTCCATGGACATGTCTCTCTAGGGTCCCTGGCCACATGACCCTTCCAGACATCACTTGCCGGTCTCAGAACCCATTCCTCCTGGAGTGCTTCATGACCCCATGGTCTTCTTAGCATTCTGTGACCTGTGACAGCTGCTCATGTGTACGGTAAACAGGAGCAGAGAGGGTAGCAAGAGCTGTCATTTAGGAAACAGAACAACTTCCTGTCCTTGATTTCAAGACTGAACTGCCCAGCCTAGCATGAAGACACAGCCCCTTATGATCTGCTAGTCTCTAGGGTACATACACCCAGGCACTGAGGTGGCCATTCAGAGCTGGCCTATGGTCAGCTGTGGGAGAAGACCGGGAAATCAGGACACCAGCTCCTTGTGACCTCCTTTCCCGGGAGGCAAGTTTCCCCGTCGTCGATTGGACTGCCAGGGCTCTGTCTATTTGGCAAGTCCCCCACGAGGCTGCACCATTGCTGCATCCAGTGTCTCCTGGCGCTCACATAACCTGCTGAGGCATCTATACTCTTCTAGCAAGTTCTCCAAGAGTCAAGCATCCTGTGCATGTGCTCCTAAACCAAGTCCAGTCCCCTCCTCCCAGACCTGGACTGACTTTTCTGGAAGCTGCCTGCTAACCTTGTTTCTGAGAGCTTGGGTCTGGAAACTCTCCATTTGCTAAACCCATCCATCTCATGTCCAGCTGCAGGCTCTGCAGTGAGGGACGTGTGTCTGTCAAAGTCTGACCTTGTCTTACATGTCCACGGCTTTCCTCTGTCCCTGCCAGGGGCGTCTCAAGCCACCAACCGGGAAAATATCCAGAAGGCCATCAGCCGCCTGGATGAGGACCTGGCCACCCTGAGCCAAATGAGCAAGCTCTCCGAGAGCCTTGGCTTCCCCCATCAGGTCTGTGCCCCGAGCTAAGGCAGGGTTGGGCTGGGACTTCCCCTGACCTTGTCTGGGGGAGAGACAGTCTCAGCATTTGCCTGAGAGAGCAGTTGGTCCTGTCACTTATCTGAAGGGGAAAATTATAGACTTGCTTCTACTTAAGGGAAGTGACAGGTCCCAGGTCTGAGGGAGGAGACATCTAACCGGGAGAAAGGCCAGCCTTGTCTGTGGTGGGCGGAAGCAGCCTTCCTCTGTCTGAGGGGAGAGGCAGGTCCTCCTGTTCCCAAACGCAGGTTCTCATGTGGTAAGACCTTGGCCTGAGGCCTGGGCTCTTTTCCCACAGAGTCTGGACGATGCGCTGAGGGATCTCTCTGCCGCCATGCACCGGGACCTGTCGGAAAAGCAGGCACTGTGCTACTCACTTTCTTTCCCACCCACCAAGCTGGAGCTGTGTGCCACCCGGCCCGAGGGCACCGACTCCTTCATCTTTGAGTTTCCCCACCCCGATGCCCGCCTGGGCTTTGAGCAGGCCTTCGATGAGGCCAAGAGGAAGCTGGGTGAGCCAGGGTGTATGCTGGTGTCTCTCCTCAGAGCCTCTGGGCAGTCCTGACTTTAGAAGCGAGAACTCCCTGAACTACAGTCTCCCGTCTTCCAGCAGCTGATTAGGACAGGTGGACTGAGACCTCTGCCGTAAAACAGCGAGCTGGGCGTTAGCTCTGGCTCCCAGCTCCTCTCTGGCTGGGAAGGGGCTCCCAGACAGAGTTGTTTTAGGACAGGGACCCCAGCTTAGACCTGAACAGCCAAGACCTTCCTCTTCCTCAGTGTGGTTGAGTCCTGGAGAGTTATTGATTAGTTTTATAGCTTAGAGACCCAGAGCTATTCCCTCATTGTACAGAAGGGGAAACTGAGGCCAAGAGCAAACGGGGTGTAACCCATAGCCTCTCATTGTAGCAGGCCCTCCCTAGGGAGACTCACAGACAGGAGGAAATGGAATGGGGTGGGA
>CABHPR010140483.1:23658-37919 GCA_902168415.1 Peromyscus melanophrys | reverse complement strand
ATAGATAGATAGATAGATAGATAGATAGATAGATAGATAGATAGATAGATAGATAGATGATAGATAGATAGATAGATAGATAGATAGAGATAGATAGATAGATAGATAGATAGATAGATAGATAGATAGATAGATAGATAGATAGATAAACAAATAAATAAAAATTCTAACAAACCAAATAAAGCCATTCAATTCAACATATGTATGGAAGAGCTACTATAGCCGGACCAATGACAGACAGTGAGAATGTGGACAATGGTCTGACACAAAGGTGCTCAGAGACAAAAGAGGGACATGGGTTTATAAGCGTGCAAGGTAATAGTGCAGTTTACATAAGTATGCAAGATAACAACGCAGTGTACAGAAGGAACAGCAGCGAAATGGTGGAACAGGACGTTTCAGCTCTTGTTCCCTTAAAAAAAAACAACTATCAATTTGAACAACTACCCATTCATAAAAATAATTCACAAGACCCAAGAAAAGCAGGCTGGGGATGATAGCACACGGGTATCACAGAGAAATAAGCAAACACATACAGAAGGTGGGGAGAATGGCTTCATAGTTCCTGCAACCCCAAACACTACAATGAACAGGGAAAGACCACCCACATAGGAGGTGTTCTGGTTCATTTTCTACTGCTGTGATGAAATACGACCAAAACCAGCTTGAGGAGAAAAAAGAGTTTATTTCATCTTCATCACGGGAAGCCAATATAGGAACTCAAGGTAGGAAGGCTGGAACCAAACCAGACACCCTGGAGGAAGGCTGTCTCCTGGCTTCCTTCGCTTGACTTGTTCAGCCTCCCTTCTCAGATATTCCAGGCCCCCCTGAGCAGGGGTGGTACTACCCACAGCGTGCTGGGCCCTGAAACATCCATTAAAAATCATGAAAAATGCCCCCATGGACATGACCACAGGCCAATCTGATGGAGGTAGTTCCTCAGTTGAGACTCCCTCTTCCCAGGTGAGTGTAAGTTGTATTAACTAGACAAAGCCTAATCAGCATAGGAGGGAAGTAGGATGATGTGAACACCTAATTTGTGAATGGACGTCAGCATCAAAGCAGTCTAATAAAATCATGGGCTAGGCCAACCCCCCTTTACCCTAGGTTCCAGGACAGCATGGCCAGATAAAGCCTTCCAATACCAGAATAGCCCCTAACACCCCATGCTCTAGCAGACCCAGAGTCTAGGATCACCCAGTAGACTACAGTGAAGTTACTAGTATCTCCTAATTATCCATATGGACTCAGCCTCCAGACCAGCACCTTCAGATCCAGGATCCAGCTCTACAGAGCAACACACTGGCCCCACATCCCCAGTGGCTGGACCAGATTCTATTAACCAAGGCTGCAGACCAGCCCCTGTAGCTATAGTCCACCACACTGACAAGCTTGTTCTCATGGCTCCTGGCTCCAGGGAACCCAAGCTTCAGGCTCTATTAGTTACCCTTGCTGCTGTTGCTGTGATAGAACACCCTGATGAAAAGCAACACAGGGAAGGTAGGGTTTATTCCAGCTCACGGCTGCAGGAGGATAGAGTCTGGGGGGAAGATACGGCAATGAGCAGGGATGGCATGGTGGCAGGAACAGGAAGCTCGCTGATCACATCTTCATCCACACACAAGAAACAGAAGGAAGAACAGGAAGTGGGGCAAGGCTATCAAATCTCATAGCCCGCCCCCAGTGATGAACTTCCTCCAGCCAAGTTCCATGCCCCCACAGGTCCCATAACCTTCTCACATACCACCACCAACTGGAGACCAATTTTTCAAATATACAAGCCCAGGGTAAACATTTTCACACAAACCACATGCTGTCCCTGGCCCCAATAAGCTCATGCCCAGCTCATGATGCAAGATTTGCTAACTCCAACTTTAAAAGTCCCTTACAGCCCTTAGCAGTCTCAACGCTATCCAAAATTCGAAGTTCAAAGTCTCTTCTAAGACGCAAGATAACCTCTGAGACTCCCTGTAAAAATTAAAAGACAAATGACATGCTTCCAAAAATACAATAGCACAAAACACACATTCCTATCCCCAAAGGTGGGAATTAATTGGTGCATAGCAAGGAAAGACTAGCCCAATGCATGACTGAAAGCCAGCAAGGCAAACATCAAATCTATGTCTCTTATCTGGGTCTTCGGCTTCAAGATGCCTGGCTGGCTCTACTCCTCCAGCTTCACTGCTCCTCTCCTCCAGCTGGCTCTACTCCCTGCAGGCAGATCTCCCTGGAAGATGACTCATGGCTCTGGCAGGTCTAACATCTTGGGGTATCCATCACCATCTAGGCTTCACCCCCACAGCTTCATGCAATGGTTTTCCAAGGCCTCACTGAAGGGACAGTAACCCTGTCACACCTTGCCTGTCCTCACTGGCTCTCTGGAACCATGGAGTAAGAGTTCATGACCCCTCTCTCACCTTAATTTCTCCTAGCATGGTTAAGAAATACACACATTACGAAGTATTGAGAGCTAGTCAACAGCCCTCCAGGACAACACTTCAGCTTGGTAGAGAAAAGAAGGGAGAGATGGTTATTCTCAGATTTAAATTTTTTTAAATTTTTATTTATTTATTTCAGCCAGGGTCTAGGTACTTTTTCCAATCTGTATCCAAACTCCTGGGCTGAAGCAATACTTCTGCCTCTACTTCCCAAGTAGCTGGATAATAGACCCAGACCACCACACCATACTTACAGCTCTTCTCTAGAAACTTCTACATTAAGATTCCTGTTTTCCACAGCTACAAGTCCACAAAACCTCAACTACTACATATTTTAGAATTCTTTAAATAGGAGTTTGCACATCTCCTATTATCACTTTGCCATATAACTCCATTCTATGAATCACATTCATGCATTAAAATGGTACTCACAAGTGACTGGTTAATGTACAATATGCACTAGGCATGATCTATTTAGATTTGTTTATGATTCTTTGGAAAATAATCCATAAGCTGGGACTTATGTAAGAACCAGACCAAATCTGACTTTCTAACAGACCCTCTGTATAAAAGATTGACTTTGATATTTCTTCAAAACATTAAAAAAATTAGTTTTGCCTCACTCTTTTAAGGAAACTAAGGGCTTTACCAAAATTTCATTCTGTTTCAGTATGTTTCTTTAAGAAGATAAGACATTTGACCTTTTTTTACCCTCTTTAATGTGTATTCCTGTCAGATAGAACACTTTCTCTATATAAAACTCAGTCGCGATGATTATGATAACATAATCAAGCAAGCACTTCCATGAACTCATCCACAATCAACAATAGCTTCTTGACTCACCTATTATCCTCAAATAACGGTGATCAATAACACAAGTTTTAGCTTTATGCATCACCTGAACCATTCATTCTAGAACACATTTGACTAAGTGATATCCCAAAGATGGATATGAATGACAGTGGCCACCTGTAACTAGCCTAGCCACTCAGGGTTGTCGGGGGATTTTCCTGTTTAAATGCAGCCCACAGCTAAGGTCCTTAGAGGACTGTGAATCAAATATGGCCCTGGCTCTTGCTGCTTCTCTTAGATGCACAACACACAGTCCTACATTTAGAGAGAAAGTGGCTTCTATTTCCTTGTTTAGAACTCAGAAAACAAGTTCCACATGAATAAGAGGCTGTGTGTTCACTTTATATGTGAACCTGGCATGTGTTCAATCACTGTAAGGAGGATTTATGGTTTGATGAAAAAACAGTACTGTAAATATTGACCAAATTTAAGACCAGTTCACAAAAGCCCACATGATCTAAAATAAAGCACCCAAGTGAAGCCATGTGAAATAAAGCTGGAATACACTGCATACTATTATCAGTAGGTCCTATTTGAACCTATGGAAGAAGAACATACATGATGTATGTACAGGGGGTCAGGGAGTAACTGAATGTTTAACCAATTAACAAATACCTTCAGGGGGACTTAAGCCTTACTGGGATGTAGATGTGTGCATTATGCATTTTTCCTATTTTATATATGTTATGGATAAACTGCTTCAGACTAAGGGGAGGGGGAACTATCTGGTAGGATATAAGACAAGGATTGTCCCCTGGAATGAGATTGCTACCAGGCCAGTGGGTTTCTGGTCAGTGGTTTCAGATTTTTCGGACCATGTGGACTCTACAGAAATGAGATATTACTGCCGAAATTGAGCAACAATTAAAAAGTAAATTTCTAGTGAAGCATGCTACATATAGAATGCTACAGGGAAAGCACGGAAGCATATTCTAGAGGAACTCCATATTCACAGTCCTAGAAACCTGGTTCAAATTTCAGCATCCCTGCTTACTAGGTATACGTCTTGGGCAAGTTATTTTATCTCACTGAGACACATAGGTACAGATTTCTCATCTGTAAGAGAAAACTCAGTACCTAACAGTTTCCCAGAAGGCTGCTGTGAAGACTCAGTGGGAAGTCGCATTGATTCACACATTGGTGCACACCCACTGGACACGTGCTGTGCTCTGAACACTATTTGTCAGGACTCACCAATGAGCCAAGTAGGAACTCCCTACTTTCCTGCTGGTGTGGAAACTGGTTATCAAGAGTTCTGAGTGCATGGGTAAGCATTGGTACTGGCACAGGCTGAGTGTTCAGGACTTGGCCACCCCAGAACCACCCATCCTTCTTTGCCTAGTGTCTGACCCAACAGTTCTGGAAGGGACTGAGACCTCCACAGGCTGAGCAGGGAGCCCGGCTGTATTTTTCTTTGACGACAATACCACCTACAGCTGAAGACAAGCTCTTACACCCAATCCTCACATCTCCAGACTTCCATGCAGATGTTTCAGGTAGAGGATTTTCTCAGATTATTTATCTGCCTTGTCTCTGGCCCTTTCCAAGGAAGTCATGTTTCCACACTGAGATGTAATGCAGTCAGACATCAAAGGCACTAGTGATTCTGGCCCAGATTACTCCCTCTTCACCTGGACCAGCACCACTCAGGTGAAACTTCAATTTTTGTCTGAGCTGAGACCTCCAGTCTTACTTGAGTTAGGTTCTCTCATGGCCTGAACAGAAAGTGCAGAGAAAAGCATTATCCAATTTGGAAGATATTTTGATTTTAATATCTTTATTATATCTAAAATAGTTGATAGTAAAATGTCTAAGTGAATAACAAAATCAAAGAAAAATTATTCAGGAAAAAAAATGGCACAGTGGACCAGTAAGTCTTCATTTGGAGGCAAAAAAAGAAAGAAAAGCTTTAGCGCTTTGGAAAGTACCCCTGGAGGACAGAGAAAGTACCCTGGGAAGAGTCCGAGACAACTGAATGCTAGAATGCTTCATTATGAAATGAGTTTTTAAAACAAGGCATAGCACAACCTTGGCCTGTATCTCAGATTCCATGGTCCTCCTAATAAATGTACAGAGAAACAAAAACATTGTCTGTCTTTCCTTAAGTTTTCAATGTGGCATGTAGGTACCTTTTGTCTGAAAAAGAAGGGAAACAGTGTAGGTCACATTAGCGTGTTGAGGATTTGGGGCACTTACCAGGTCAGCTGAGCCACACTGACCAGAGACTCCATCATCTGAGCTTTGCCCAGCTCTTCCTGACACCTCTGATAACAGCAGACAGAAGATAAACAAAATGATGTGATTGAGCCAAGACTCACTTTCCCCTGACTCTGGCCTCAGTCATGATAATGAAATAATTCCAGTTTACTTGGTTCATAGTTTAACAGATATATTTACAGTTCATGAGGCATACAGCAAGAGCTTAATAAATACACAGAATAAAATCAATGTTCCGGGGGCTATGGCCACTATTGTACCAGCGTGAGGTCTTGAGTTCAGTCCCTCAAAATCCACATAAAACGGCTTGACATGACAGCACACAGCTGTAATACTGAATGGTGAGGAGGTGAGACAGGGGGATGCCTAGAACTTGCTGGCAGCCATTCTGGCCACATTGGTAAGCCTTATCCCACCTACACTATACTTCCTGCCTGGCCATTGGCCAATCAGCGTTTTATTTATCAGAGCAACACATTCGCAGCATCCCCAGCACCCTGCCCCAAAAGAATTTGCTCTTATCAGAATAAGGGCCTTTGAAGATTTAATTAAGGTTATAGCACTTGGGATGAGACCACCCTGGATTTGGAAGGCTTCTAGATCCAAGACAAGCACCCCAAGAAAAGGAATGACAGACACAGAAGGCCACATGAAGACCGGAGTTACACTGTCACAAAGTGAGGGCTTCTAAGGGACACCAAAGCTGGGGAAGGCAAGAAATGGTTCTCCCCTCTTGTTTTCAAATGTCTGGCCTTCGGAAGTGTGGGAAAATAGACATATGTTGTATTGTGCTACCACATTTGCAAAAGCTTGTCAGGCAGGCCTAAAAACTAATACTTACACAAGGCCAAGGTGAACAGCGTATGAATGGGTGTGTGGACTAACACATCATGAACTCGTCAATATGGTATAAGTGGTGACTGTCATTACTGATTCATAAAATTTCAGAGAATAGCATGTCTCACTTCAGAAAAGAAAAGAAAAGAAAATTCCAGACCTGCACCTACAGATGCACTCTGGCTGCAATTTCCATAGAGGCCAGGCAGGTGGTTGGTGCACAGCTCTGTGGGTAGTGTCTGGGAAGCTTGCTGTCTCTACACTGCCTCACTCTGCTTGCATTCATGCCTTTCAGGAAGAGTCAGGTGTCAGCTGGTAGAGAAAAAGGATTGCCATCTGCTCCAGGCACTGGCCACATGCTGAACATTACACCGAGGCCACCATCTGCACTAACAACACACATCCAAGTACAGGTCAATGTCAGCCTTACTCTAATTCTGAATGAGCCAAGACCCAGGGCAGGTGACTGGGGGCCCAGAACCTCTTCTGTGAGCTCTGCAATGCTGGGTCAGAATATTTCAGGGCAGAAGAGCTGGAGGCAGAAGAAGGAGAAATCTGCTGAAAGTCTCCTGAGTTCCTATATCCAACCTAGAAAGCATTCATTCTTCATAATGTTTTTGAGCACCATGTGGGCCCCATGACATTTCTGACCTTTCCTGACTAATAAGATGTTTTATAGTATTGAATTTATTTTCTTCTTTATATTAAAATATAGAATCCTTGTGGTAGGGTAGAGAGGCCTTTGGGTATATATCCAAGAGTGGTATAGCTGGGTCTTGAGGTAGATCAATTCCCAATTTTCTGAGGAACTGCCATATTGATTTCCATAGTGGCTGTACTAGTTTACACTCCCATCAGCAAGGAATGTTCCCCTTGCTCCACATCCTCGCCAGCATGAGCTGTCGCTTGTGTGTTTGATCTTAGCCATTCTGACAGGTATAAAATGGAATCTCAGAGTCATTTTGATTTGCATTTCTCTGATGGCTAAGAATGTTGAACATTTCTTTAAGTATTTCTCTGCCATTTGAGATTTCTCTGTTAAGAATTCTCTGTTTAGATCTGTACCCCATTTTCAATTGGATTATTTGGTTTACTGATGTCTAATTTCTTGCTTCTTTATATATTTTGGATATTTTAGCCCTCTGTCGAATATGGAGTTGGTGAAAATCTTTTCCCATTCTGTGGGCTCCTGTTTTATCCTGTTAGGGTGCCTGTGCCTTACAGAAGCCTTTGAGTTTCATGAGATCTCATTTATTGATTGTTATTCTTAGTGCTGTGTTATTGGTGTTCTGTTCAGGAAGTAGTCTCCTGTGCCAATGCATTCAAGGCTCTTCTCCACTTTCTCTTCTATTAGGTTTAGTGCATCTGGGTTTATGTTGAAGTTTTTGATCCACTAGGACTTGAATCTTGTGCAGAGTAATAGATATGCATCAGTTTACATTCTTCTACATGCTGATATCCAGTTAGACCAGCACCATTTGTTGAAAATGTTTTCTTTTTTTCCATTGTGTATTTCTGCCTTCATTATCAAAAATCAGGTGTCCATAGGTGTGTGGATTTACATCTGGGCCTTCGATTCAATTCCATTGACAAACCTGTCTGTCTGTTCAGCTATGTTCATAGCAGCTTTATTCATAATAGCCAGAAACTGAAAACAACCTAGATGTCTCTCAACTGAAGAATGCATAAAGAAATGCAGTACATTCACACAATGGAGTATTACTCCACTGTTAAAAAGAATGACATCAGGAAATTTGCAGGCAAATGGATGGAACTAGAAAAAAATCATCCTGAGTGAGATAACCCAGACCCAGAAAGATAAATATGGTATGTACTTACTCATAAGTAGACATTAGCTGTTAAGTAAAAGATAACTATGCTACAATCCACAGACCCAGAGAGGCTAAGTAACAAGGAGGACTCAAGAGAGGAGACACAAGATCTCCCTGGAAAAGAGAAATAGAACAGATTATATGGGTGAACTGGGGGCAGGTGGGAATGGAATTGGGGGGGGGGATAATTTGGGGAGTGATGTGGAAATCTAATGCAGTGGAAACTCCCTAAAATGTACGAGAGTGACCCTAGTGAAGTCTCCTAATAATGGGGATACAAAGTCCGAACCAGCCATCTTCTATAACCAGGCAAGGTTCCCAGCAGTGGGGCTGGGACATGAAACGAGCGTCAAAACTTTCAACCTACAATCTGTCCTGCCTGCAGGATGTGCTGGGGTAATGGTGGCACAGAACTTGTGGGAGTAACCAACCAATGCCTGCTCCAACCTGAGGTCCATGCCGTGAGAGGAAGCCCATGCCTGACACAGCCTGGATGACCAGGAACCAGAGTCTATATAGCCCAGAGACCCAGGATAGAACTAAACACAACTGGAAAAAAAAAAAAAAAAAGTCAATGAAATATTCTGCTATACTCATAAATCAGTGCCTAATCCAGTTGTCAACAGACAGGCATCATCCAACAACTGATGGAAACAGATGCAGAGACCCACAGTCAAACATTAGGCAGAGCCAGGAGAATCCCACAGAAGAAGGGGGCGGGGGAGAAGGACTGTAGGAGCCAGAGGTGTGGAGGACACCGTGAGAACACAATCTGAGTAATCAACTAAGCAGAGCTCAACTGAGCAGAGACTGGAGCAACAGTCAGGGAGCCTGTGTGGGTCTGCACAGGCCCTCTGCATATATGTTACAGCTATGTAGCATAGTGTTCTTGGGGGACTCCTCCAAACAGTGGGAATGGGAGTGGGGGTGTCTCTGACTGTTTTGCCTGCGCTTAGGACCCTTTTCCTCCTACTGGGTTGCCTTGTCCAACCTTGATATGAGGGTTTATGCCTAGTCTTAGTGTAACTTGTTACGCTGTGTTCAGTTGATAACCCTGGAGGCCTGCTCTTGTTTTTGAAGGGAGATGGAGGAGGAGTGGGTGTGGGGGAGAGAAGAGTTGAGGGAAGACTTGGGGGGGGGGGGGACAACTGCAGTTGGGATGTAATGAGAGAAGAATAAAATAACAAAAATTAAAAACAGACAGAATTCTTAAGGAAGTAGGAAATCTACTTAAATTGGGCAAAAGGTATAAAATGTGTATTGATGAAGACCTTAGAGGAGGAAAATTGGCAGAAAGCTTAATAGGAAAGGAATGTATGTGGAAAAAGAGACAATCTTTCTTGACAGATTTGACAGCTGCTTTAGACTTCACAATGCACCTGCATGGAAGATAATCCCGCTCCCATTTCATCGTCAGAACAAAGAACAGACAGGCTGGTGGTCTGTGTTCAGAGATCAATGGAGCCAGTGGACTCAGCAGTCTTCAAAGATCCCTCCCAGTGTGGAATTCCGCTCTCTCTCTCATGCAAAGTCTCCGGTGGCCACTCTCCTCCATAGGGACAAGGATTTCCATAAGGCTATAGTTCTTGGCATACAGGACTCAGAGTCTTAACAACCAGGCTTATCTTAGACTAAAGACATCAGAGTAGGTAGACTCTACCGGAGATAGGAACGGAAAGAGGCAGGCAGAGGTCCACCAGACAGACTACAAGGATGGAACTTGAGCTCTACACAACATGATGTGAAACCACAAAAAAAGGTTTTCTAGACGGGAGCGACACAACTAAACGTTCCCTTTAAGAGATTTACCCAACAGCCTTGTAGAAAATGGATAGAACAGACTCAAAGGAAAACTGGAAACCAAGTCTTGAGGCTTTGAATCACTGAAGGGATGCTCAGGATGGGGACAGAGGGACAGGTCCCTTCAATACCATTTAATTATGATGGACAGGGCGGAGGAAAACCTATGGCTAGTCTAGGCCTCTGTCTTGGGTACATTCACCAAGATAGAAAATACAGTGTGAACAGGAAAGAAATTGGGGCCAAGAGATGAGTTTTGGTGAACTTGAATTGGTATGCATGAGAGACAGTAAAACGGAGCATCCTGAAAGGGAGTCAGAAAAAAAATCAAATGAGAGATCTGAGCCAAAAGTGCAGAATGCAGATTGCTGGTGAAATGGGAGTAGCAGACGAGACCAGAGAAGCAGAGACAGCAAGAGAAGAGAGCCTAGGGCACATGCTCTGGATATCTGGACATTAAGAGACCCAAGGGGAAGGAGTCAGTGAAGGATAATAAGAGGCAGAACAGAGAAATGAAGCCAAACCCAAAGCTGAGGAGCTTTAAGGAAGAAATCTCCCAAGAGCTGACACACCCAGCAGAGGGTCTGGGAAGGAAAGATGGCTCAATAGTTAAGAGCACATACCACTCTTGCAGAAGAACTGGGTTCAATTCCCAGCACCCATACTGGGCAGCTTAAAAACCACCTGTAACTTTTGCTTTAGAGAATCCAGTGTCTCTGGCTTCCTTGGGCACCTATACTCAGGCACGGATCCACCCACATACACATAATTTAAAAAATAAAAACAATTGATTAAAAAAAGAAATACCTGTCAGAGAGCGGAGAAGGCACGAATGGAAAGTTATCTTTTGGGATTGCAATTAGGAGTTCACTGATGACCTCCTGTGCTCACATCCTGTGTAACAGCTGCCATCCTCTATAAGGGAGGTACCAAATGCAGAGGTGGGAATGAACAAGAGGTAGAGAAATAAAGAGGGTCTCTTCTCTGTGAAGGAACTGGGCTATAGAGGGAAGGGCAGAGGACTCCATCTAGAGGGAACTCTGGGTTTCATGTCGGCTTAGTGTTCATTTGCTGTAATTATAGACTGGGCATTTATTTTATTTGTTTATAAGCTGTAGAACTTGAGCGACTATGGTGCTAAAGGGAGAAGGGCAGGAAAGAAGAACAATCTAGAAAAGTAAAATCCCTGGTGTGAGCAAAGAGATGGGGCCACTGCTGGGAAGAGTGGGCATGGACCAGAGGAGGGAGAAGAGGGAGGGGGTGACGGGATGCATGCACACTACCGAATCACAGTGAATCATAAGTGTTGAATCATAACTATTTATGTAACTGTCTTCTCTTCTCTCTGTGCCAAAAGGACCAGGGATCCTACATTTGCATCTTTCCAAATATCTACAGCCCTTAGCACAACGGCATGCACATAGGAGGTGTTCCATAAATATTGCATTAATTAAGATGTATGGTCATAAAATTATAGCAATAAGTAGGTGCCGATGCTCTTCTATGGTTTTTATATTGTGTAGTTCTTTGAACTCTTACAAAAACACAATGAGGTTTGTATGATTGTCATACCAACATTTATTTAGATAGCCTGAGGAAATAAACGTTAAAACAAAATAGATAACTCGAATTTTCTTCTGGTTCACTATTTACCGTTCTGAGATGGGAAGTGGTGGTTGTTTCTCAGTTGGTGGAACAACTGATTCTTTCAAGATATGGTAGCGCTTTGAAAAAAAAAACCCTCAGATACTGCATGGAGTGGGAAGAAATTTGTCATATCATTTCCCGTCTTTCTATGTTACTCCCTGGGCAATGTTTGTTCTCTCACAAGTGACACTGTAAAATAATGGTCCATGCACAAATCTAAATGATAACTTCAGTCTCACCCCCAATCTTTGCTAATCTACTGTTAAATGTCGGAAGGCTCCAAACTATAATATATTGCAGGGTACATAACACAGTGATCATGACCCTTCTAGAATTAGTCGAGGAACAGCATCGAAAACATTTTCTTTAGCAGCCTTAACTATATTGAAAATCAGTGAAAATAGTGTGGATGGGTAGTGTAAAACCCACTTAGACATAACCTTTAAAATTTTGTGATTGCACTCTGGTGTGAACATGTGTGTGCAGGTGTGCTTATCACAAATGTGTTTATGTATGTCATGGGGGCAGAGGTGGCTGTCAGGTGTCTTTCACCTGTCACCTTCCACCTGTTTTTTTGAAACAAGGTCACTTCACTAAACCTGGAGCTCACTACTTCAGCTAGGCTGAGCTGACCTGCAAAACCCTGAGACTGACCCACCCCCCCCTCATCCACACTGCTCCCAGCACTGGGCTTCCAGATAGGAGCCATCATATACAGCTTTTACATGAAAGCTGAGGATCCAAATTAAGGTCCTCATGTTTAAACAACATGAACTGTAGCCACTGAGCATTTTCCCAGACCCGTGAGTGCATTTTTAATAAGAAAGACATATCTTAACACTTGAGAAAATAACAGTAATAGTAATAACGACGCTAACACAGAAGCCCTGACTTGAGACTAAGTGGGAGCGATTAGTCTATATCCCCTAGTGCTTGACCACTTAGAACGCCTTTGCAGACTATCATGCAAAGATCCCATGATCCTCTGCAAAACGGTAAAACTACACTCCACAAATAGTGAAAAGAACAGGGAAGGGAGGAGGTAGGAAAGCATCAGTTACAATATCAGTAAACTTGAGAGCAGGGGAAATTAAGGTGAGTGCTCCAACTGCCAAGAAGACAAATATCTGAGGTGAGTTGGTGCTAATAAACTGCAGAGAATTCTGTTGAACCAACATAATCGATTAATTCAACAAGAGTAAACCAGAACGATCATAATCCAAGTGCAGTAGTTGTTACAAAGTTTGTAAATTAAAGGGTTGGGATACAACATTAGTTTAAAGGCAGATTTCAACCAAGATTTAAATTATCAAGCCATTGTGTCCAGTAATTACTAACCAGCTTTTGTGTGTCACACACAGGACAACAAGGACCCAAATTCAAACCAGACATTTTATTAGTCTGCCGTTACTCACCATCTTGTACAGTGAAAATATCTACTCAGCTGGGATTGGCTGTGACAACTAAACCAGGTGCTGTGTGATGACGGACAGGAAGTGTGAGGTGGCACAGGGAGACAGATGCTCACAGAGGAACTGGCATCTGAACCAGATGTGGTTCCATCAAGTAGAACACAACCCTGCAGGAGCGGGTGAGTTTGCACAAGCAAAGGATGTTACTAAGATCACAGAGAGACCTAGAAGCCAGGATGCTTGGGGACCACAAAGTTAATCAGAAGGCGAGGACAGACCAGGAGGATCTGGAAGTCAATGCTTATGACATACAGACTCGAGGACAATTGATGGAGGTCTTGGCATGTGCAGGGAGAGGGATTGCATTTATTTTATTGTGCTAACTGACATGAAATTTACCATTAGTGAGAGTGATGGCTAACTTTGAATCTCAACTTAACCGGATCTGGAATTGACTTAAAGACACACCTCTGAGTAGGTCTGTGAAGGCATTTCCAGGAAGGGTCAACATCATGGGATAATTAAGGTCTAGATCGGGTGGTACCTTCTGGTGGTGACCCAGATATCAAGAGGACCAAAGCAGAGCCATGCTGCTTGCCTATGGGGCCTTCACTTCTTGCTGATGGGTAGTCCCCCTGCTGTTGTGACTGGCTCCTGTTGCTGCCATCCTTCACTGATGTCAGAACCCAGCTTCTCGGGTTCTGGTGTGGACTGAAGGCCAGAGCCTCTAGGAATCTCCCATGCCTTCAGCTCTAGACTGAGGTTGATGAAAACCAGCTTCGTGGACCAGTTCTCAGCCTCTCCAGCATGCAGAGGGCCATTGCAGGACTACACATCCTTAGTCAGTTTGTAAGTCACACTAGGAAATCCCTTTACAGCACAAATACGTTCTATTTGTTCTGTTCTTCTGGAGAACCCTGATGGATACAGTGGGGTGTGTGTGTGTGTGTGTGTGTGTGTGTGTGTGTGTGTGTGTGTTTGTGTGTCATATCACAATTTATATATGTGTGTATCTATGTCTGTGTGTGTGCATGTGTCTGTATGTCTGTGTCTATGTATGTGTATCATATCACAATTTATATATACATATGTGTGTGTGTCTGTGAATCATATCACAGTTTATACATGTGTGTGTCTGTGTGTGTATGTGTCTGTGTGTGTCTGTGTATCATATCACAATGTGTGTGTGTGTGTGTGTGTGTGTGTGTGTGTGTGTGTGTGTGTGT
>CABHPR010140483.1:0-19140 GCA_902168415.1 Peromyscus melanophrys | reverse complement strand
ACACACACACACACACACACACACACACACACACACACACACACACAAACCTCAGAGCTCCTGACGACTCTGTGATTGGTCTGGACTGGCAACATCACTTGCCAAACTGTTGTCCATAATCCCACTAACTGAATTCGGATAAGCCAGATCTCAAAAGTCCTAACCTAGGGGACTGGTGAGATGGCTCAGCATTTAAAGGTGCTCTGCAGCCAAGCCTGCTGGTCTGAGTTCTATCCTTGGGTGTCACACAATGGGAAGAAAAAAATGACTACAAGTTGTCCTCTTACCTCTTACCTCCACCCATGTGACAGGGCACACACATACATGCACACACAAAAATAAATAAAACGTCATTTTTTAAACTTCTTAAAGCCCCATCCTACTTCAACAAACAAGTTGTTAAGCACACACACCCTTCTCACAAAGGCCCGCAGAGCTTCTCATGCAGAATTCTCACCGAGAATCCTTGTGTGTTCCCATGTATATCCCCTTAAATGCTTCGTGTTGCTCACCTGATGTGACAGATCTCAGTCTGCCCGCTGTTCTGTGACAGATCTCAGTCTGCCCGCTGTTCTGGATGTTGGCAGCACTAGCTTCCCGCTCACTCTCTCTTGAGGAACTGCCCACAAAGAGAAAATTTCAAGGCCACGCCCCTTCTTTGCGGCAGCTTGTATCCAGGCAACAATGGGAGGGGCCCAAACGCCTTGCTATGAGACATCCTGGAGCATGGTCAGAGTTCCAGATCTCCCTTGCCTTCTTGTACAGCACCATTTCTCAAAACTTACCTCTACCCAGGCATCCTCCTTTACCCTCCTCCCCATGCGTGCGTGCACGCGCATGTACACACACACACACACACACACACACACACACACACACTGCTGCCAAGGACTACTTCAGTAAACGTTCATGCACCACGTAGATCTGTGACTCAGAATCCGTTTCCCGGGAACTGGAGCTAAGACGACTAAGATCACTCTTGAGTCAGTGTCACAGTTGTTGGCATTTTGTTTCCTTGTCTATACAATGTCTACAGGAGAGTCAGAGTGTGTATCTCATGAATCAGCAACTTCCTGGTAACAGAGTACAAGGCAGACCTTCCACTTATATCTGTTGGGTGAAGCAAATGTCCTTTCTGGAATGCTGTTTTAGGAACTCAGAGGCAATGCTTTGATAAAGATAATTCTGCCTGAGCTCTTTAAAATCACTCAGCTCTTTCATAATCCCTGCCTCCTGTGTGGTTACCCTACATGCTTCGGCATAATATTTTTTTTAATCTATGTCTTGTATTAGTTCCACATCCTGAGACCAGAAGCACAGGCACCACTTGAGAAAAAGCTAGAAACACAGGCTGTGCCACCAACTCCCCAGGCCAGCCAAAGGAGGCTCTGCAGTTCAACAAACTCTCCAGTTCATTGTGTCCGTGATGAAGTTTGAGAATTACTCATTCAAACCACAGAGCTTCGGGTTTGTTTTAAGGGCCCCAGTCATTTTAGTGATGAATCAATGTCCAAATGCATTTATATGAGCCATAAGCTGATACAGGGTGTCTCAGACGCTGCTGCATCCACAGCCCCCCATTCCCTACAGCGTGGCTGGGGGTGTGATGGAGGAGTTGTTTCTGGTTGTGGTGGTTATCACTGCCGCAGAAAGGAGCTTCCGTTTTTATGGCACTGGAGAGTACTCATGACATCCATTCACTCTCGTACCGCAGACCACTGTCCCCAAGGGTTACCAAAGCTGCCTCTAACTCAGACCCTGTTATCGACAAGGAACCACACTTTGAGTGGTGAGAGTTCAGGTGACGGGCAGCGTGAATGGATAATTCTAATGGAGCATCTTAATGGTCAGTTCTGAAATATGTCATCCAAAGGCAGTCTGTATTCAAGTTTTTCAGTTTCTTATCCTAATTCTCAAGTAACTTAGTAACCATATCGTTTAATTGACTTTGGCCCCATGTGCCATTAATTGTTCCTGGATTCACCGCTGCTGATTTTAGTCTTCTAAGACAAAATAATTACCACACATGGAGAAGAAACTGACAGAATTGTGCTAGACTGGAAAACTGAATGGCATGGCCTTGAATTCTGAGAAGAATAATCCAATTTAGAGAAACTTGAACAAAACTCAGTGATTTGCTTCTCATAGGCAGCTCTCCTGTCAAATGAATGTTTGAAATAATTCTCCTAGTTCTAAAGCACAGGCAGACCCCAACTTGTATCACCCAGATCTCTAATAAGGTCAGATTACTCTCTGTATCCTGTACATCATCAGTAGCTCAAATTGCAAGGTCATTATTAATGGCATCCAACCTCTGAAAATTTAGCTCCTCCATGTTTCCTTTGACATCGATCCTGAAAGTATCTGGTCACGATTTGTTGAAAGATACTGAACCCACGCTATTAAATGGGCACTTGTTTTAAGACACTCTATACCCCAGACAAACTCATTACGTCACCACCAGTAGGCACAAGTCAAGAATCCAGCCCTCACACACATTTCTACATCTACTAGAAAGCCCCAATAGGTAACCAGTAAGGGAGGAAAAGTATTTCCCATCTCGTGACAAGATCCAAGAGCTCTGCCCAGACATTAGATGCACAAGGCAAATGAAATAAAGAGCTGCTGTCTCTCACATCTTCAGGACCTTCCACCAGTGAGGAGCATACTTAGGAATTCCATAAAGAATACGGCAACTCATTAATGTTCTCTTTCTAGAACCTAACTCTAGCAGGAGACCAGTGAAGGGAAAGGGGTGAGACACGGGAGCCTGCAGAAGGGCCATACAGGAGGAGCAAGTTCTCATTTATTCTCACGCATAGAAAGGCACAGAGTTCATCAACAGAAGATATCTGATTTATAACGATTTCAGAGTGTAAACTGGGGACTGGTATAAGGGAGTAAAGATCAAGGGTGTGACTTTCATCTTTAGGGGAAAAAAATCTCTACCTTTGGGGGGAAAAATCCTTCAGACTATAAGGCACAGTCTGAAAAAAAAACACCTATGAAAGATGTGTTGCATTTGTTTAACTATGTAAAGATGTGTTGTATTTTTTTATGTTGCAGAGTAATTGTTTAACTATGTAAAGATGTATTGCATTTGTTTAATTATGTAAAGGTGTGTTGCTGTTTTACCTTGCCTGCCTAAGGCACCTGACTGGTCTAATAAAAAGCTGAATGGCCCATAGTGAGGGAGGAGGTATAGGTGGGACTTCCAGGCAGGGAGAGTAAAGTAGGAAGTGGAATTACGCTCAAGAGAAGGAAGAAAGACAAAGAGACACCAGGGAGACGCCAGGGGCCAGCCAGACACAGGAAGCAGAAAAGTAAGACATACACAATGAAAGGCAAAAAGCCCTGAGGCAAAATGTAGACGAATAGAAGAAACAGGTTAAATTAAAAGAGCTAGTGGGACAAGCCTACGCTAACACCGAGCATTCATGTTAAAATAAGTCTCCGTGTCTTTATTTGGGAGCTGGCTGGCAGCGCAAAGAAAATTCCAACTACAGGGGGAGGAGCAAGAGGGGGAGGAGCAGGAGGGGGAGGAGCAGGAGGGGGAGGAAGAAAGAAGAAAACCAGAGAAGTAGGAAGAAGAAGGGGGAAGAGAATGGAGGAAGGAGGAGAGAGGACAGAAAGTCAATGCTCTGGAACAGAAGGGAAGGTATAAAGAGGCTGGGAAGAAGAGCGCCATTGGACTAAGTAGGAAAATGGGAGCTTGAGCTGAGATGGTGCCAGCAGGGATGGAGAAGACGGTCTTGATTAGAGATACTTTCTAGGTGGCTGTAATATCTGTCTACCTACCTAGCTACAGAGGCCGAAAGTCAGCAGATTAAGTATACAGACACCAATTCTGGGGCTTGGGAATCAGAATGGTTCAACAGACTCGATGCCTGTGTCCTGCCAAATCTCACCTGCTCGAATCCTAATCGCCACAGGATGTATTTGGAGACAGTGTCTTGGGAGGCATCTAGTCATGAGGCAGAACTCTCCTGAAAAGGATTATTACCCTTATAAGAAGTCAGAGCACTTGCTGCCCTTGCAGAGGACCTGGGTTCAATTCCCAGAACCGACATGTAGCTACTGCAATTCCAGGTCCAGGAGCTCTAACACCCTCTTCTGGCCCCTGCAGGCACTGGACACATACGTGGTGCACAGACACACATACAGGCAAACATTCATACACATTACATAATAAGTAAATAAATAAATACAGTTTTTAATGTCAGAGCACTAACCATGAGATGATTGTGTAAATGCCAGGAAGAGCCTCTCCACAGAGACTAATTCTTCCAGTGCCCTGATCTTGAGTTTCCTAGCCTACTTTTTTTTACATCACAAATAGTTATTTATTATCTTAAACTTATTATCAGATCTGCCTGGCTCTTCCTCCCAAGTGCTGGGATTAAAGGCGTGCGCCACCACCGCCCGGCTTCAGCTTTTTTTTTTTTCTTTTAAAAGATTTATTTATTTATTATGTATACAGCATGAATGACTGCAGGCCAGAAGAGGGCACCAGATCTTATTACAGATGGTTGTGAGCCACCATGTGGTTGCTGGGAATTGAACTCAGGACCTCTGGAAGAACAGTCAGTGCTCTTAACCTCTGAGCCATCTCTCCAGCCCTTTTTTTTTAAAAAAAAAATTTACCGGCTTCAGCTTTTTATATTGAAAAAATATATATCTCTATTTAATATAGTCTAATATTTTAATGATATATTTTATAATATTATAAATCTACAGGTTAAGGATCCTTGATCTAAAGAGCCTGAAATGTTCCAAAGTCCAGCACCTTTTGAGTATCAACATTATATGTCAAGTAGCAAATTCCACATCTAACCCTCAAGTAATAGGTCATGGTTAAATCACAAGAATACTAAAAATATTGTATAAAATTACCTCATGCTATGTGTATAACACATCCAAAATTTAAATGAACTCAGTATTCAGACTTGGGTTCCACAATCAAGATGTATTATTATGTATATGAAAACATTTCAAAATTATTTTTAAAATTCTAAAATTTGAAACACTTTGAGTCCCAACAATTTTTGAAAAGCAATACTTAACCTGTGTTGGTATTTTTAATACTAAATTAATTACTTTAAGAATGAACTATGTTTGTGCATGCATGTGACTCCTCACTCTGAAATCTTATTGCCTTAGTTAGGGCTTCTATCGCTGTGATGAAACACCATGAGGGAAAAAAAACTTGGGGAGTAAAGGATTTATTTTACTTCCTCTTTTATATTACAGTTCATCATCGAAGGCAGTCAGGGCAGGAACTCAAGCAGGGCAAGATCCTGGAGGCAGGAGCTGATGCAGAGGCCATGGAGAGGTGCTTCCTATTGGCTTGTTCAGCCTGCTTTCTTATAGAGCCCGGGACCACCAGCCCAGGGATGGCACCACCCACAATGGGCTGGGCCCTCCCCCATCAATCACTAATTAAGAAAACGCCCTACAGGCTTGCCCACAGCCCAACCTTATGAATGCAGTTTCTCAATCGAGGTTCCCTTCTCTGAGATGATGCTACCTTGTGTCAAGCTGACATAAAACCAGACAGCACCCTTCTAGTTTAACATTTATTACACTAAATTAGAATACTCGCTTCTTATCCGTTTTCTCCACCAAGCACTGATCTCCTTGAGAGAGTTATGATGTCTTTCACAATTTCCTATCCAAAGATCATATCACAGTGCACAGAAGAGAGAACTTAGTACACATTGGATGGATGGATGGATGGATGGATGGATGGATGGATGGATGGATGGATGCGTGGATGGATGGATGAGTGGATGGATGGATGGATGGATGGATGGATGGATGGATGGATGGATGAGTGGATTGATAGGTGGATAGATGGATGCATGGATAGATGATGAATGGATAGAGAAAGTGAGCACTAGAGACTGTTTTTCAACTTAACCTGCTGTGATTTATTTACTGACAAAAACATTATTTGCCATGAGAAAGGAGCAGTATGTTCAAGGTTTCACATTTTGTTCACTACACACACTGGCAAGTCAGGCTAAGTCTAATGAACGAGAACCTATTATACGGGTCAGTTACACACGAAGAGAAAGATGATAGAGTAGAATGGCCTATTGGACAGGTCAGTTACACACGAAGAGAAAGATGATAGAGTAGAATGGTCTATTGGACAGGTCAGTTACACATGAAGAGAAAGATGATAGAGTAGAATGGTACAAGAATAAGAAGAACCTGGAAAGGGAAGGATTCATGAGCCCCCATCCCTCACAGTGGAGCTATAGACAGCTGATTGCTCCTGGAGAAGGAAAAGTCAGTTTTCTTTGAGCTCCAGGAGGTGGCTCCATACCCAGGAGTATACTGACAGCACAAATTAGACTCCATGGGTTATTTTAAAAAGTGGGGAGGGGGGAACATGAAGTTGGGAGGTAGAGGTAGATCAGGGGGAAGTTGGGGAGTAAATCTGATCAAAATACATTGTATGACATTCTCAAAGAATAGAAAATGTTACATACTTTAAAAAGCAGTAAAAAAAAATGGACAGAGAGCTCAGGAGCTTCCGTCCATCTAGTGTTTTGTTAATTCAGCTTAGAACTGTAGAATGATGGTATTTATAAAAAGTGAAAAATGATTTTTAAATGTGGTTATGGAGGTTCACAGACATCTGAAAATCCCAATAATCAGTAAATAATTGTCCAGTTACATAAATGCAGACCTCATCAGCTCTTCTGTATCAGTGACGAAGTTTATGGAGTGAAAAAAATAGATTCATTAAAGGACACCTACCAAGTTCTGGAATTTCCAAGACATTCTAGCATGGCTACACTGACTCCTCTCCTCCCAGAATTTTCTTCTAGTTAGAAACAGAAGGGGAAAAAAATAAAAAACAAAAGCTACAAATAAATTAGATGTATTTTAAAAGAAATAAAAAAGGAAGCAAAACTTCCACACAGATATTTTACACACTGAAATCAATACATTGCCGTAAGAAAATAAATGTAATAAGCCTACAACATAAGCATAATCTTGAAATTTATAGAAGCTACTCCAACATCTATAATTTTCTAAAAGTTGATATCATATGCTTGTACAGTACATCTTTAATGTTCAGGTGTACTCTGCAAAGTTACAAATAGCAGCAGCAGTAATACTGATAAGAAAGTAGTAACCAATGGTTACCGTTTGGGTGAGAGCTCCACCTCAGCCCCTGGCTTCCTGGCATCCCTATACCCAAAGAGTCTGGAATGTTTGGAAGGAGTCTGGTGGAAGATGCACCTCAACTCTCCTCTCCCATCTCTTTCCCCAAACCCTCCCCTTCAAAGCCGCCAAACACAGCTCGTCCCCCAGAGATGCTCAAGACCACTCCCACAGGGGATATAAGCTGCATCCCAGAAAACAGACTCATGGTTTTCCCATCTCGCGTCTCTGGCTCTTCTCTGAGGGGAGGCGGGAGAATCACCTGGGAATGCTTTACCCACTAAACTGGGGCTTTCCCAATTCGGTCTGAGGCTTATCAGGATGTAAAAAACTTATCAGTTACATGGAGAAATTCAATATCACTGTAGAAGAAAGCCCTGAAATGAAGAGAATTATGGGCATTTATTTTGTTTTTTGAAAACCAGTAAGTTAAAAATAGAAACCTCTCTCCAAAGTCAGATTGCTTCTGCATACCCTGCTCTACGGGAAGGAAAGCGCCAACTGACGGGGATGTAAAATGGTGGACCGGCAGCTCCCATTTCACACTCCTCTGCAGAAAAACGCCATAACCTTCCTTACAGAGGCCACAGAAGGCACGAGATTTCTTCAAATATTATTGAACGAGAACAAGCATGGTCATTTTCTTCATAGTAAGCTCAAACCCCTGGGGCTGGAGGGATGGCTCAGCGGTTAGGAGAACTGGCTGCTCTTCCAGAGGACCAGGGTTCAATTCCCAGCATCCATACTGTGGCCAACAAATACCTTCTAACTCCATTTCTGGGGGATCTTACACCCCTTCTGGCCTCCACAGGCACCTGTTAGCACACGGCACACACACACACACACACACACACACACACATTAATTAATTTTTTTTTTAAAAATCAAACTCCTAGAGATGTTTTTAGCTTACTACACAGATTTCTCTGCAGCCAAAGTGACAGTCAGGAAATCAGAAAGAAGGCTAAGTCCGCGCAAGTGATCCCTAACACTCTTTAGATTTCAACTGAGCAATTTCATCAAAGACTTTGGGGAAAAAGTCTTACAGTATGTGAGGAAGGTTAGCAAGCAAAACCCCAGGAGAGGCCGTCTTTAGAACACAGATTGCTGAGGATGGAACTGTGCACACAGCCCCTGGGGTGGGACCTAGGGATCTTCAGTTTTAACAAGTACAGTCATGATTCTTAGCATCTGGTGATTGCCTTTGATCACCTGGAGCTTCTGCAACATCAGCATCTTGTCTCTAGGTGGCAGCATCTGTGAACTGTTGCTTGCCAAGGACTCTCATCATGCAAAGATTTATTTCCTGAATAGGGGCTTATCAACATTGTATTTGGGTAGTTAAACCTTATCTCTAAGTCCTGTGGCTATGGGAGAAAATACAGCAGCATAGATTTTTACATCAATTAAACCTCCACCTCAGAATTCAGAAATAAGGGCAGTGAGAATGCCATCCTTGCACAGGATGAGCTTCTGCAGCTGACATCAAATGTGACAGGTCATAATTTTTTTTTGCCTTGGTTATTTAATAACTTCCAAAGATCACATAGATCAGTGGTCAGCAAACAGTTTCTGAAAAGGGACCAGACAGCATATATTTTAGGCATTATGGGATATATAATCTGTTACAGTTACCTGATTCTGCGTTGCTATGCAAAAATCACCATAGATTATGCATAAACAAAAGTATGGCGGTATACAAATAAGACATGATGTAAGAAACTAAAATTCAAACTTCATATAATTTTCACGAGTCATAAAATATTATTATTAATTTTTTCCAACCACTTAAAATGTAAAAAAAAAAACCTACTTTTTCTTCTATTTTTGAGATTATAATATAATCACATTCCACCTTTCCCTTTCCTCCCTCCAAACCCTCTCTTATACCTCTCCATGCTCTTTCAAATTCATAGCTTCTGTTTTCATTCATTGATATCGCATGCAAATATGCATATGTGTATACGTGTATATGAATCTATATTATATATATATGTATATCACTAAGCATAACATGCTCAGGCTGCATAATGTCACTTGTATGTGTGTTTTCAGGACTGACCATTTGGTATTGGATAACCAACTGGCGTGCTCTTCCCTGGGGAAGGCGATTTCTCCTGCTCTCGGCATCCTTGGTTGCCTGGAGTTCTTTGGACAGGGCTGTGACCTCATGGTCTTCTCCCCGTAAGCTTTAGCATCTCAGCTGTCCTTGTTCATCACATGTTTAGGCAGCCATGTTGGTGGGACTTTATAGGTAAAAAAACACAAACAATTGTTCCTAATTTTTGGCTGGTTCAAAAAGCAAGAAGCTGGCGGGCCAGATTTCACCTCCGGGCAGTGGTTTTCAAGACCCCAGACACCGATCAATTTGGTGGGGCAAAGTGACCTGGCTCTAAGTTACTCAAAAAGAAATCAAACAGCAAAAACTTGCACACTCTTCTCAGACTCCTGATTTGAAGTTGATTCCTGGAAAGGATTTTACCAAACGGAACAACACTTCAGCCCCACATCTCCAAGCACAACCTCCCTTCTAGTCCAGCTAAATGATTAAACACAGGCAACATGGAGATGTTGTACGAGTCCAGAGCATCACACATGCAGCAGTATAGGAGTGGTCTGTTCAGCAGAGAAATGCATAAAAGAACCTTAGCTATGCCAAGACTTGAACCTCCGAAGAGGCCAACGCTCCTACCTGATGTGTCCTGACTCAGGGTTTCCTGGCTGCTGCTGCTGTAAGAAGGCACTGGAGTGATGGACAGCGAGGCTGGACAAGACAAGGGTGTGGCCAGGTCAGCTTTGCGAGCGAAGGATTGGTGGTAAATGGGGATGCCCGCATCTTTGGAGAGGAAGAGGGGCAGATCTGATGGAAGGGTGGGTCTGCCTTGTACATAGGGATTTTTCCAGTGTGTGAGTCCAATTGCAACAGGCCCAGCAACATCATAGCCTGTTGAAAGAAACAGAGTAGGTCAGTAACCACAATCAAAACCTTACACACTGTTGTTTTTAGTATTTCTCAAAAGTCTTAAGCTGTGAGTCAAATCAAACACCATTTGAAATGATGCATGCTCACAATAAGCAGGTGTTGTCACAATTGATGAACTGTGTTCATCTTATCACATTAATATATACTGTGTGTTACATGCCCAGTCTTTGCCTTCTAGCTACCCTAACGAAGCATGTAAGATTTGTAGTCATGGATTTTTGGTGTACATGTGTGAGTGTGTAAGTGTGTGTGTGTGTGTGTGTGTGTGTGTGTGTGTGTGTGTGTGTCACAGTTGTCCACAAAGGCCCAATGATCATGTCCAATTCCAAGCAGTTGGAGTTACAGGCAGTTGTAAGCCACACAACATGTGTCCTCAGGAAGAGCAGCAAACACTCTTAACTGCTGAGTCACTTCTTTGACTCCTGTGGTCAGAAATTTTTAAAAATCAATTGAAAGCCAACTATACGCTAGGCGCTTCACATCGCCAGTCTCTAACCCATACAGCCACCGTAAAGGGCACTATTAACTATTTCAGCTTTGTGGGTGATGAAAAGAGCCATCAGCTTCCCTAGATCAAGCCAGCCCACAAGTGCCAAAGGTAGAAAGCAAGCCCAGAGGTGCCTGAGTCCAAAACTGTAACTGCTCGCAATACAAAGAGGACAAAAGAAACATCAGAAGTAGAATGGGAATCTCCCCTCAGGAGTTCAGGGTGAGAGCCCTCCATGTTGGGGAAGTGAGGCCATGGAGAAGGAGGCAGGAACACAGCCTTATAGACAAAGCTGGCATCTAGCAGCCAGTGGGAGAAATCTGTTGTGTGGAAATATTTTGTTTATCCTACCTGTCTTAGTTGGGGTTTCTACCGCTGTGACAAAACACCATGACCAAAAAGCAAGTTGGGGAGAAAAGGGTTTATTGGGCTTACACTTCAGCTTTGCTGTTCATCACTGAAGGAAGTCAGGACTGGAACCCAAACAAGGCAAGAACCTGGAGGCAGGAGCTGATGCTGAGGCCATGGAGGGGAGCTGCTTACTGTCTTGCTTCTCCTGACTTGCTCAGCCCACCTTCTTGTAGAACCCAGGACCAGCAGCCCAGGGATGGCACCACCCACCATGGGCTAGGCCCTCCCCCACTGATCACTAATTGAGAAAATGCCTTCCAGCTGAATCTCGAGGAGGCATTTCCTCAACTGAGGCTCCTTCCTCTGATGGCTGTATAACTTGTGTCAAGTTGACACACAAAACCACCCAGTACATCAACCTTTTTGGTAATTTGAAATAAAATCTGAAGTGAATAAAATCTACATCTAAAACACTCTCACCCAAAAGCTGCTTTTTGACTTCTCATGAAAAAAAAAAAAACAACTCTTGATCTTCTCATGAATATTAAACAACGCTGCACCATATCCCCACATGGCAGCTGTCGGCAAGAGCAATGAGAGTTCCACCTCCTGGAAGTGGAGGAGACTGGTATCTGTCTGCCACAGTCCCCACACTCCCTAGCACCTCACCCCAGCTTTCGCCACTCATCTGCTGGGCATGTCTGGCCTCTGCAGACGTTTGCATATGAAACTTAGGTACAGACCACGGGAGTGTAATGTGTATGCAGTCTGAAGAAAACACAAGATGGAAAGGGTAGGTTACTATAAGACAAGCCAAGATACAAAGGCTGGATTTTCGGAAGGCAAAGAAAGGCGCGTAAAGGTCTGCAAAGTGGGAACTGTTTTGATTATATTAATGTTAGTGAAGACATCAGAATCATCACTTCCTCTGCATCACCTCTTCCAGGGAGCTACTGGCTTCTCTGCACTGTATCAGCCTGGCAAAGTGAGGCGTAGTCAAAGGTACCAGTGTGCAGGGACCAGAAGTGTGTAGGAAGAAAGTCCTGGTGTGGGAAGGACAGATTGAGAGACCCAGCAAGACAAAAAGGGTAGGAAGGGAGGCTGCGGCGACTGAATGTGTATTCGTTCCATCCTACACCATGCTAGACACCACTCAGACATAGACTCACATCACCCTGTCCCCATCCACACTTCACAGACAAGCCTTATTCCTCCACTGTGAGCTGAGGCTCCCTTGAAACAGACGGAGCTTTAGCTGTCTTCAAAATTCCTTTCCACTCTTTCCTCGGCTTTTTTTCTCACTTCCCTCCTACAAAGTCCCTAGCCACTTGGTCCAGGGCTGACACTCTCTGTTCACTTAATTCCCCAACACGGGGCGGCAGGGAGACCATGTGGAACAAAGGCCATGTGAAGGCCACGAAAGGCCATGTGAAGGCCACAAAAGGACCAAATTAAAGCCCCGGCATCCGAAAAAGAAGCTCAGAGACACGGCCGCAGGACACAAAGAAAAGGAGCCTGCAGCCACCTGCTAACTCTGTCTGTGGCGGCTTAAACGAAAATGTCCCCGCTAGGCTCAGATATTTGAATATCTGTTCCCCGGCTGGTAACACTATTTGGGGAGGTTGTGGAACTTTCGGAAGATGGAGCCCTGCTGGAGGAAGTACGTCACTGGGGGGCGGGCTTTGAGAGCTTATAGTCTTTCTCCACTTCCAGTTCATTTTTGCTGTTGAGTGCTTGCTGTTGAGGATGTGAGCTCTCAGTGTCCTGCTCCTTTTACCAACCCCCTTTGCCATGATGGACCCTTATCTCTTTAGAAAAGCAGTTCTCAACCTGTGGGTCATGACCTCTTTGGGGGTCGTATATCAGATATCCTGCATGTCAAATATTTTCATATTATGATTCATGACAGTACCAAAATTACAGTTATGAAGGAGCAATGAAAATAATGTTATGGTTGGGGGTCACCGCAACATGAGGAACTGTATTAAAGGGTCGCAGCATCAGGAAGGTTGAGGAGCACTGCTCTAGAGCCATGAGCCCAGTTAAACACTTCCTTCTCTAAGATGCCTTGGTCATGGTGTTTTATCCCAGCAACAGAACAGTAACTAATAGGATACCTCTCACTGACAAGGTGTCGGAGAAGACTATGGCAGAGAGACTGGTAATCTCTTCAGCTCAATGGAGGTAGTCAGAAGGGTTGGGCGTTGCCAGGATCGAGTAAAACCTGATGTCTTCAGACATCAGGCACTTGAGCTTTAGTAGAAACAGTCATGTGGACATGTCTGGTGGGGAGCCCGAAAAATGGAAACGATGGCAAAGAGAGATGAGGCAAGTGTCATAAATCCAGGCGTCATCCACACAGAAGTCGCCACTGAAGCCTAGGAACAAAAAAATGACAATATTCCTAGTACTTCTGGGCACAGCACCAAGGGAACTATCCGCACTACCTCATGTCAACCTCACAAGATTCCTGTGTGGCTTGCACTGTTAGTCCCCTAGACAGATGAAGAGACAGATGAGGCTAAAGCAAGTTATACCTTCCCCCAAGGGCAAGACTACACAATGTCATGGTTTAAGGCCAGACACACTGAAGACAACACAGGTGTGCTTCAGCACTAAGTCATGCTCTATCTCTAAGAAAGTGGTCAAGAGCGATTCTGGGAGCCAGGAATGGGAGCTGTGCCCTGAAAAGTCAGCCTTACATTATTTATTCCCCTCTGGACCATTTTTCATAGAGGAACCCAGTTATCAGAATACTTGAGGAAAAGAAAGGACTAAACATATGTCAGCTGGGCTATTCTGATCCTTCTCAGTTGGTCATCTTCACAGAAGGCACCACTTGGAATGCAGGGAATGTGAGCGAATCTTCCAGAAGGATGAGGAAACCCCTGGAACTCATCAACAAGAACTCAAACTCCTAGTGTTCTGAGCTGTGGTAGAACCAGAGTGCCTGAGTACTGTTCCCAGGACTGAGCCCAGTCAGGATTCTCAGGCCAAACTGCTGATTCAATACTCTTGAATCTCCTCTAACTCCTGCGACAGTCCAGGCTATGGAAATAAGGTTCCAGAGTACTCCATTTAAATTGATGTTTTATTATAATCCTTCTCATTTTTAAAAATTGAAAATATAATGTCTTCTTTTCATGCCAAAGAATCCTTGCCTTGTTATTTCATTCAGAAACCTGCTTGACTCTCTTTTCTTTACACAATTTTTTAAACTTTTGTTTGACATAATATAATTATGTCACTTTTCCTTTCCCTTTCTTCCCTCTAAACTACTGGTTCTCAACCTTCCTAACACTGTGACCCTTTAATACAGTTCCGCACGTTGTGGTGACCCCCAACCACACAATTATTTTCCAGAGCTGAGGACCGAACTCAGGGCCTTGCGCTTGCTAGGCAAGCGCTCTACCACTGAGCTAAATCCCCAACTCACACAATTATTTTCTTTCCTACTTTATAACTGTAATTTTGCTACTGATATAAGTTGTAATGTAAACATCTGTGTTTTCTGACGGTCTTAGGTAAACCCTGTGAAAGGGTCATTCGACCCCCAAAGGAGTCACGACCCACGGGTTGAGAACCACTGCTCTAAACCAGCCATGTACTCCCTCACTTTGCTCCCTTTCAAATTCACAGCCTCTTTTTCTTTAACTGTTGTTAAGTGTGTGTGTGTGTGTGTGTGTGTGTGTGTGTGTGTGTATTCCTAAATACATAAATACAACCTGCTCTGTCCATGTTACTCGCATGTGTGCTGTGAGACTGTGTCTCTTAAGAATCAGAAGCTACACCCATAAAGTCTCAGCAGTATGGCTTCCTAAACATGACCTGAACAGGACGACACCAATATACACACTAGTGTGTAAGGGGAGAAGGCTCACAAGGCCTCAGTCCTAGACAAAGAGACACAATCAACTAAGGAACACACTGAGAGCAGGAGGGATGGCCTTCCCCAAGGATGTGCACACCAATCGGTTATTCAGGACCAAATGGTCAGTCCTGAAAACATACATATACAAGTCTCTTTCTTTTTTCTTCCACTTTCCCAAGTGCTAGAGTCATTACCAAGAACAGAGCACTCTGTGAAAATGTGTTTAAGGCTCTACAAGTGTCCCTTAACTTAAGAATGGGAAAACTTACAAATAATGGGCCATTGTTGAACCTTTAACAAAGAGAACCTGCCACCTGTATAATAAGCAAGCAGGACATTTTGCTAAGTGAAACAAGCCAGGCACAGATAGGAAAGCACTGCACAACCTCACTTATCTGTGCAATCTTTGACGAAGGAAAAGTCAAATGATGTCGACTACTCAGAAACCGGGAGTAAAGAATAGTTCAGGGGAATAGGAGGAAGGAATGGGAAGATGTAGGTCAAAGAACACCACATTTTAGTCATTAAAGATAACTAAATCTACCACATAAGTACTAGAGTTAATGACATTGTATTATACACTACAAATTTGCTAGAAGAGTAGATGTTAGAAGCACACACCAAACACAAAATTAAAGGAAACCGAGAGTCAATAGCTATGTTAACTTTCCTAATAATTATCTGATTATATGCATATTATATATTATGCATCTTGCATATGTCAAATATCACATTGTAAACTGTAAATATCTACCTAAAACACATAATGTCAAATTTACCATAACTGTATTCAACATAACTATATGTATATTTTCTTCCTTCAAAAGTAATTTTTGGAGATTCTAAAAAACTCTAGACTCTAAAAATTTCAGGTTTTACCAGTTCTTATACAAAATCATAGCTAATTTTTAACATTTTTAATGTTGAAAAGACCCTGTTCACAGGGCTGGAGGTTTTCCTAACATTTGCTCCAGAAACGAAGTTCACTAGCAAATATTTTAATGCATTTCATCGATACAAATGAGCTATAAGAAGAATCACATAATTATGATCAAATGTAAATGGGACACTCTAAATTTAAAAGTAGCAACGAGGTCAAAGTATTCTGGAGGAAGAGCCAACCGGAAGAACAGCTGGCATCAAAGAGGCAAGCAGCAGAAATGTCACACCAGCGGCAGGCCCCTGTCCCCCCCCCCCCTCCCCCCGCAACACCATTCCTGCCCCGCGGGAAAGGTGACAACAGTGTGCCAGTTCCCTTTAAGTTCAACATCCCAAAATAAGAACAAACAAGACAAAACCAAAGCCCAACATCACCACTGTCATTTGCCAGACTCAAAACTGTGAAGGCTTGAAACCCTAGAAAGCACACCCAGGGCTGTCAGCCGTCTTGGGGAGGACACTGGTGGTCCTCACCTCTAGGCTTCTTGCACGTTCAACACATGGGTAAGAACTACCATAAAATAAGGAGTCAGCCAAGAGCCAAGGCATATTGGGAGGGTTTGGAAGAGTGGTTTTTCTGGGCCTCGGATCTTTCTGACACCTCTGCTTCAGCAGCTCATGCAGGGATTAATCCACACAAGTCCTGGATCTTAAACAGAGTCTTCACCCATGAGGCTACTGCGCAAGATGACTATTCCGTGAGCCAGTGGTTCTAGTACTGTGTGTCTAGAGTTATCAGTCATTTTCTGTGTTTGCCATGAATGTTACCAAAGTGCCTGGACTTTGGACAGATTGTAGGACGTGGATGCTGCCCGTTGCCTCTGCAGAATCTTATGCTCTTTCTTTCTTCAACAGTCTTGACTTTGTTGGGGAATCTGTCCCATCCCCAAGGAGCCCTACGACTCATACAAGATGATTTCATCCCCACACACCTGTCCGCTTCAAGCAGCCTTGATGGGAATAAGGTGAATTGATTGGCTTAGGGATGATCACAGGACCCCATAAACTTGATGATACAAGCAGGGTCTGCTGAGGCCCATCAAGTGGAGGCCTGAGGAGGAGGAGGCACTGTGTTCCTTCTCCACACTGTGGCTGCCACCATGAGGATAAGCCATCAAGAAGGCAGAGAGGAGTAGGCCTCTCACAACAGTTTAGAAGAACAAGCCCGCCTCTGGCCTTCTGTTAATGAAATAATAAGTTCCTTATGGTCTTGGCCAATCAGGGACCTGAAACAGGAATCTTTTGGTTACATCATCACTTTTGGAGAAGACTAAGCAGCTGCTGTCCCCACCTCCCCTTCAGAAGTTAGAAATATGTTTGCTTCATCCTCTTCCCTCTGCCCTTCTTTCCCCCCTATCTGGGTTTCCCTCAGAGGCGGGTCCTCAGCCCCTTGCACACTGAAGGTCGCAACACTTACTCTCACGATCTCGGGCAATCCCAAAGACTCAGCCGACCTCTCCACAGACAGTACCTCTAGGTTCATCCGCTGACCATTCTACCCAAAATTTCAATGTCCTACAAGGGATTTTAAGGAGTTGCATGCACACCCCACATCCAAATTATCATGGCTGTACCCAGCGCATCTAGACTGTATTTGTTGCATCCTTTTCCTAACTTCCGTATCTCTGACAAAGGCTAGACTCATTGTCACTCTGACTCAAAATCACAAAATCAAAAGCACACTTGTCTACCCTCAGACTGTCAGTGAGTACTCTCGAACACTATCCTATCCCTCTCTCTCCAGATGTGCCTCTTGACCCTACACACTTGGCTTGTTGCTGTCTCAAGTCAAGACTAGTCACAGCCATTAACTCTCCTAGGACACCAGATTCTCCCACAGCAAGCCCACTCTCAGAATCATCTCTTGTCCATGCTGGTCAGTCAACTTCTCATTCTCTTACAGCAGGCCCTCCCTCTATGGCCTCCCGCTGACTGGCAAATATTTCTAAAAACATTTCAAGTATCTGCTATTTTCAATCCAGCTCTGAAAGGTGGACTCCAGAGGATTTTTTAAAGTCATTATTCTTCATTTTAAAGTTAATAAGTAAAAAAGTCAATATTCTGGGCCAAGTTCTATCATTTAATTTCAATGCTTGAAGTCTGCTTTGGTGTTTGAATTAAGTGACAGCAATCCACAGACTTCATGAGAGGTGAGGAGGGGTAGATATGTCACGGTGTACTCACACCAAATAAAGATTCAGGGGCCTCATGCCAGTGAGCAGTAACAGACTTTCGAGTAGATTAGACAGAGGTGACAAGAGTGTAGACCCTTCATAAAATACCCAGAAGTACGGTGTGGGGTCAAAGGTCTTCTTATGATAACTACTAGCTTGTTGCCTTACAAGCAGCAGTTGCACCCCAGGAAAGTGACAGGACATACCTTATTAAACTAATCAGGGAATTGGGGGGCTATTTTGCTTTATAGGATTTTTAAATTCAATGCAATTTTTATGGCTATTTAGAACAGAAGGTGTCTACGTTTAATTTTATGTTCAAATATACTTGTGCAATTTGATAATCAAAAGAATTTAAATCCACTTTACAGGCTCACCATTATTTTATAGAGCTCCCCACCGTGGCTGTTAAAGGAGCCACAGTCTAGAGTCTCAAGGCACAGGTTTTCCAGTCTAACAGACTTGTGCTGAAATCCTGAGCATATTAATAACTGGATGAATGGCAAAAAGAAATCAAGTCTCCTAATCTGTACAATGAAAATATACTAGTACCTTCTCACAGAGTTCCTAGTAAGTAAAACGGTGACAGATACAAAAATAAACATGAGCTGTGGTTACCACTATTTTTTTTTAAGTCACTGCCTAAGATCCTGAACTCAAGAACTTTTTTAAAGAGGTGGAGAGAACGGACTCAACAAACAGAAAAATAAAGAAGGTTAGTCTTCCCCTTTAGGGCACAATAAATACACTTAAGCTTAGGTAGGAGAGAGTTCAGGTGCGCACACTGTGCTCTGCCCACGCACTGTGGGTTCCGCGGGCTTTGAGGCAGGGAGGGAAGAGAACACTACATACACCCCAGTCTGCGGACTTCAAATTTCCAATGTCATTTCTTAGAAGGCAGGGACAGGGTGGCTAGTACACCCGGGATTCCTCAGACCACAGAGTGCCTTCGAGGCCGGCCAAAAGTGTAAACTTGACTAGGTGCCAAAGGGCATACGAGGAGGTGGAGAACATCATGTCCGTCTGGTTCTCTTCGGTTCAGATCCTAACAAGGAGAGTCTGACTCTGGATTTTAGAGCCACACGAACACCTGCTTCCCACGCTCTTCGGACCAGAAAGGATACACCTTTACTCCAAGAATCCGTGGACAAAAAAA
>CABHPR010140482.1:21367-33985 GCA_902168415.1 Peromyscus melanophrys | reverse complement strand
TGTTTGTATAGAAGGGGATAGATAGGCAGGCCTAGCGTGGACGAATTAGCAGTTATCAGTGCATATCTAATAATAATCATAGCCACTGCCTCTATGGAAAAAGTGAGGCAGAGGGCTTGGATGTAGACTTTCCACTGCGTACAAGTTCTCACCATTTGACTATTAGACCTTGTCTACCCTGCTCATATTAATAAATGGGCTAGAGAGAAGGCTCGGCAGTTTAGAGAGCTTTCTTTTATTGATGTCTTCAGATGAGGTGGAAGAAGATGGCTGTTTATAAAGTCTGTGGAAGGCTTCTCTGGGAAGAAGTGACCCAGAAGGTCCTCAGCAGGGCAGAGGGAGAGGGACTTAGGGTTTGGAGGACGGGCCTCTAATCAGCCTCTTTTCTCCCCACTCTAGCGGAGCTGCCGAGGTCCTCGGCGGTGAGGTTAGCCTCTCTTCGGGACCTGCCTGCCCAGCTCCTGGAGCTGTACCAGCAAGGCTTCTCACTGGCTGCCCTGCACCCCTTTGTGCAGCCAACGAACAGGCAGGAGAAGATATTCCTCGAGCACATCTTTAGGGCCATCTTGGTCAGGAAAACCAACAGGTAAGGACCCAGCACTTAGCGCCATGCATGTCCCATGGAGACTAAGGCATCTGAATGTAGAGGAAAGGAGGTTGGGATGGGTTTGTATGCTGTCCCCAGGGCCCTGCCTTCTGACAGGTAAGCCAAAACCATGACTTAGAAACAAGTGCCATGTCTGACTGCAAGTAGAATTCAAGTTGTTATCTCCTTTAATGTATGGGTGAAACTCAGCTAGAACAATGTCTTCTCTGCAGAAGCATGCTCCCAGAATCACACAGCTAGCAAAAATGTAATAAAACCATAAATCTGAAAAGCCACAGTTGGAAACAACATTTTATTAAAGGCTTTATACAGACTCAATGTTTCCCTCCAAAGTTTAGAACTACTTCAAAAATTTGAATTCACCAAAAGTTCTGTTAATTACCTCTGAAGAATATATCTTCTCTCCCACCCCTACCTTCCACCCCATGCCTACTACCTCCCACCCCACACCCCCTACCTCCCACCCCACACCCCCTACCTCACACCCCACACCCCCTACCTCACACCCCCTACCTCCTACCTCCCACCCCTACCTCCCGCCCCACACCCCCTACCTCCCACCCCTATCTCCCGTCCCACACCCCCTACCTCCTGCCCCATACCCCCTACCTCACACCCCCTACCTCACAACCCCTACCTCACACCTTACACCCCCTACCTCACACCTCCCACCCCATGCCCCTACCTTCCAACCCCCACCTCACACCCCACACCCCCACTCCACACCTCCACCTCCTACCCCACACCTCCCACTCCACACTGCCCACCTCCCACCCCACACTGTCGATGGGCTGGTCCTGATTTTAACTTTCCAAATGTTTTGAGGATGTTTTCAGGTTGGTTTGTTTAGTTGAGTAATACTTTTACATTTGACTTGTTCCTGAGTGGGAAAAGAGATGGGCTTAGTCTTTCAAAAGGAGCAATACTCATTTTAAATTCTTAAAAATAATGATAAAAGCAGAAAGTACAATAGGTCTAGCTGCTTTTATCATAATAAATTTGAAGCTTGGTGCGGTGGTAGACACTGTGATCCCATCACTTAGAAGGTGAAAGCAGGAAGGTCGGGAGTTAAAGGTCTAGCCTCAGCTACACAGTGAGTCCCAGGCCAGTCTCTATTACAAGGGACTCCAGCTTAGTGAATACGTAAGTAAATAAATTGAAGTTTGAGAACGGAAATCGAACTTACCCTCTGGCCAACTGTCGCTTTGCGGCAGACACCACATTGGCCGAGCATAGTCACAAGGGAGCATGTGGGGCATGAGGTGGCATGCCAAGATGGACTTCTCTCTATTTCATAGCAGCTTATCAGGCTCTGGGCCCTGAGGTAGAGCTTGTTTTGTGACAGCCCTGGGTCCCTGTGTTGTTTGTGAGGTGATACTGCAGTGTCTGTGTTTTACACTTGTTTCTTTGTGTCCATTGGCCGTGGATCAGTATCTGGTGTAATCACATGAGGCAATGACTCTGGGGACCAGGGTGGATTTAATTTGCACAGACACACAGGACATGCATATAATGTCAACAGCTTATGTTAACTGAGTATTCATTGTGTGTTACATGTGATAACTATAATTTTGTCTGCGTCACTGGCTCATGAAATGGGAACCCTGACTTGCTCCTAGTTTTGTAGGGTAGAGACCCTGAGACCATGCAGCATGACCACAGTCCAAATTGAGAGTCCCTATTAAGCTGCCAGCAACTGCCTGGAGAGAAACTCTTCTCACACAGCAGCCTCGGATACATTTTACAGGGAGCTTTTAAAGGCAAAGAATGGAGAAAATCTACATCCTGGTTGGCAATTGGAGGGGGAAAGTAAAGCAGGCAAGCAAGCAGTTTAACAGAAGCCAAAAATATGCAGTTAGCTGGGGTGTTTTGACCCGGAGTTTCTAGAACAAAGTTGGTCACTTTCACAGCAAGGGTAGGAAAAGTGAGGAGTTTTCACAGTGGGGGGGGGGATTAGAAAAAGGAGGGCTCAGTTTCAGCTTAAGCCAAAGTTGTTTCCAGCTGAGACAAGATAGAGCAAGCTTTGCCCTGTCACATGAGGACATCAACTCCCATGCCTGCATTCTTAGCTCTAGACGATCTTAGGGGAGGGTCTTTCATCCCCACTACCCTCCCATTTTACTCATCAGCCTTCAGAGAAAACACAATTTTGAAACGGAATAAACAAAACAGCCTCACTGTGTGTTGCATAAAGCACTGCTCAAGGCTGCTGTTTATCAGGCTGGGTCTGTTTGTCTTGGCATTTAGAGGAGACAAGACCCTGGGGTCTTCTGTGTGCTCTGCTGTAGGAGGTGATGATAGCCCAGGACCTGGATGAAGTATGTATATTACAAATGCACTGACGCAAATATGAAGACATGTCTCTTCCTCTTTCTACACCCGGAGTAGCACTCCCAAGCTAATTTGTCTTCAGATCTCCTGGGGATGCTGTTAAATAACATTCTGGTTCAGCATGTCTGAAGTCAGGCCCGAGATGCTGCATTTTCCATATGGTCCCACTCCAGTGTGGTCCCAAATGATGCTGACATGGCTGTTCCATGGACCACACTTTGAGTAGCAAGGGTAGAGAGGACCTGACTCATTCTTATCTATCACTCACACTGCTCTTCTCTCTGGGGCAGCTTTAGGTACAGAGAAAAGTAAAGAAGGACCCAAGACTCCTGGTTGGAGGGCCCATGTTCCAGGTTGCATGTGGTTCTCTGGCAAGGGGTTGCTGGGGAGTATCAGTGGAATCACTGTGTACTTAACACAGGGAGAGGTTTACAACAGATGATTTGCCAGGTGTGTTCAGTCTGATCAGATGAGCTGGACTATGATGCCACTGTTTAAGAACAAACTCCATCTCCATTTTGTCCCTTACAAGCCAGCCAGGACAGCCAGGGGGTTAGACAGGGAAGAAGAAAATGAAGTTCTTAAGATGAAGACACTGGTGTGTGAGAGCGTTTTCCAGAGGTGCCGGTGTCCTCTCTTAGAGCTCATTCTCTGTCCCAGGATGCCCAGTCCACTGTGTCATTGACTCTGATGCACAGTCCGTCTCCTGGGTAAGCTGGTACAGAGAAACATTAACTTTGTGATGAGTTTTTTTTTTTGTTTTTTAAGAAAGCTATAAAAAATCTGACAATGCACCAAGTGAAACAAAGAAACCTGGCCAGAGGGTCTCCCTGTTTCCATCCCTAATGGTATTGGGCAGGAGGAAGTGATGGCTGAAGCAGGGTCCTAAGAAATACTCTTAAAGGTGCTTTTCTCTCCTGGGCAACGCAATAATTGTATGTTTCAGCATCAGGGACCCACACACACACCACCACCACACAACTGCAAGCAAGCACACAAAAAACCCTCGAAGCTCTGTATCAGCAGGTCATTGAGGAAATAAAAACAGAAGAAAACTTACATGATTAATTTTTAACATGAACAGATAAAGCAACACTTTTAGCAAAGACTGCCAGTGTCTGACACCATAAATACTGTTAAGTGAAATTATTTAGCTCTGGAAAAGGGAGTGAGTGCCTAGTTAATATTTTCCAAGTAGGGCGCACTGACAGATTTAACTGTCTGCTTTGCTCTGCATCCAAATGAAGTGTACTGGCAGAAACACCACTGGACAGCTAGTTGAAACTTGGTAAACCTGAAGCATTTGAGAGGTGACTACAAAGTTTTTGGCAACTAACTGGACTTTGGGGGGTGGGAATGCAACAATATAAACAAAACAGGACAAAACAAAACAAAACAAACAAAAACCCAAGCTTATATCCATCCATACCCCCATCTATACCCCATGTATATCCCCATCCACCCATCGATCCCCCATCCATTCATCTATCCATCCATCCATTCCCTCATCCATCTATCCATCCATCTATCCATCCATCCATCCATCCATCCATCCATCCATCCATCCATCCATCCATCCATCATCCATCCATCCATCATCCATCCATCATTCATCCATCCATCTACTATCCATCCATCCACCCATCCATCCCCCATCCATTCATCTATCCATCCATCCATCCATCCATCCATCCATCCATCTATCTATCCATCCATCCATCATCCATCCATCCATCCATCAACAAACACCTACTAAGGTTGCAAGAATATCATAGGTGTCGTTTATTTCTAGACCATCATGACAAGCAGACATTACAAATAAAGCAGGTCAGAATTTTTCTTTGTTTCCCAGTGCATATAGCAGCTATCTATACATTATACTATATCTTATTAAATATGAAGTAGCATTATATTTTTTAAATGCACACACTGTAGATGTAACCAACTGCCTTATTAAATAAGAGACACAGAGCCAATGTAAAGATGAAAGCCAAAGAGGTCAGAGCTAAGAGTCTTACCCGCTTTCCGCCAGCTAGCCTCTCCCGCCAAGAGACCTCTCCGAAAAGGGACTACTTCCTGTGCGTTTGACTTTAAATAAGAGTTCTGTTCTGCCTTCTCATTGGTTGTAAACCCAACTACGTGACTGCCTCGTCACTGCCTCTCTGTACAGACCTCCAAGTCTTCTATGGTTGGTATTGAGATTAAGGGCGTGTGTCTCCAATGCTGGCTGTATCCTTGAACACACAGAGATCTACCTAGTTTAGCCTGCCGAGTGCTGGGATTAAAGGCGTGCACCCACCACCGCCCTGGCTTTCGCTATGGCTTGCTAATAGCTCTGACCCCTAGGCAACTTTATTTATTAACATACAAATAAAATCACATTTCAGTACAAATAGAATACCACTATAACACACTTCAATTTAAAAAGTAGTTTATTGCAAAACAGTGCTAATGATTATATAAGCTGTTAGGCAAATGATGTCAGTAGATGGGCTCAGTACAGTTGCCACAAACCTCTGGACTTGTAAACTATGGATTACCTGCAAAGCATGATAAAACAAAGGTCCCAGGGGCTTCTTGAGACATTGTTCCAGGAGCCGTACCTGGGGGAAGGTAGAGGGCTCAGTTGGATGTAGCACTTGCTTTCCAGGGAGCAACTGTCTGGTTGAGAAATTTCTCGTGACATGTCTGTCATGTCACCCTTCTACTGAAAGAGAAATTAGATTTTAACCTGGGCCTTATTTCCTTAGATGCTTTTAAATTTTGTCTTTACATTTTGTGTGCACATCTGTGAATATGCACATGTGGAGGCCAGAAGACAGCTTGAAGGAGTTGGTTCTCTCCTTCCACCACGTGGGTCCCAGGACTCAAATTCAGGCTATCAGGCTTCACAGCCTTTCCCTTCTGAGCCGTCTTACTGGGCCTGGGCTTTACTTCTTTGGGCACACATAGGAATACTGAGCATGAGGTGGGAAGAGTTTATGTAAGTCTTAGAAGGAAATGCTCTGCAGTGCTGTTTGGGTAACTGGGGAGCATCGTTACCAAGTCCCCCCGAAAGGCAGTAGTCAGTAGTGGCAATGCCCCTGCAGCCCACCATTTGACAAATTTCACTTAAGTCCACAAAACACTAGTTTGAAAGTCGTGTTAACTGCTGTTACATTTCAAGGTGACAGGTCAGACTGCCTACATGTGTTGATTGTTCTTCAGCTAGTGTGAATTCAAAGTCAGTTCCTTGGAAGTGACTTCAGCAGGAATAGCTGAACATGTAATCCTGAGTAAGTGGAAAGACTTACTTCTTTCTTAAGACCACTTAGTGGTTTTTAACACACAGTATAGTTGCAT
This sequence comes from Peromyscus melanophrys, assembly GCA_902168415.1. Classification (NCBI taxonomy): domain Eukaryota; kingdom Metazoa; phylum Chordata; class Mammalia; order Rodentia; family Cricetidae; genus Peromyscus; species Peromyscus melanophrys. Next base: position 27,705 of record CABHPR010140482.1, on the reverse strand, counting down.
TTTGTCTGGCTTCAAAGTGTACTTAAATTACCTTTTTTTTCCTGTGCAGTTTTCTTTAGAATGAATCTTAAAATTGCCAAAAATCTTAAAATTTCAAGGCTAAGAGAAGTCAGTTATGAAAATGTCATATCTGATGTTTCATGAGTGTGGATTTAATTCTAGGTGGTTTTACAGTTGTAGATGGAGAGATGCACTATGATGCCCCAGTTCCCAGACCCTGAATTGTTCATAGCAGAGCGAATTTTGAGCTAGGTTATTGTACTGAGAGGGATTTCATCATTATGGGTGAAAGCTCCTTGGACCCAGGTCTCCTAGAGTGATGCCTGACCTGGCCAGGGACTGGTCCTGCTGGGTAGGTGTCTTTTGGCCTAGGGAATGAGACTCAGAAATAAAGCTGCTGCAGACAACACAACATGCATCTAATCAAAGTTGCCCTTGGCAATCTTCTCAAGTTCCCATGAAATGCAATACTGCTGAGATTGGACTACTGTTTCCTTGCATTGAAGCCCTCAGTAAACCTGAAAGGTTTGGTTTTACAGTGCAGTTCTCTCTAGGATGGTGAGATGCTTCTCAGTAGAAAGGCATCTATGGGAACTAAGACTGGGGACCAGGAACTCCCTTCTTCCTTTTGGAGGTCTTCTGTGGCCCATCTGCCTATTGACTAAGATAACTGAGATTGTTTTATGTAACAAATGTCCTTAGCAATTGAATTTCTAAGATAAATGTGTGTTGTGTAATTGTACTGTACAAAGATGACCACCTAGGTCTTAAGAAACTTCCCATTCACTGGCTGTGAACCGTACAGACAGTTATAGTGATGTCAAACAAGTACTTAGGTCTTGGTTTGCATCTTTAGTGGAAGTTTGTCAAGGGGGGAGCCTTTGCAATGGAGCTCTTCATTAGCTCTGTATCTAGAGAGATAGGTAGATTTGAACAGGGAGAGTCACAGTGGTCCGGGCCTTCCAGGCATGGAGTCTAGCCCAAGACAGCCTGAAGCCTGAAAAAGCAGAGTTTGAACCACAGAGCAAAGGTGGGAGGGTCTGGAAACTGGAGCTGGAACAAGGCTGAGGGAGGCTCCTAGGAAGCTGCCACCAGGATCCATGAGGACTGGGTCCTGCTCCATCTGCTGGCCCAGCCAAGGCCACCATGCCCTCACTCCACCAGATTGCTCCAACAAGCCTTTTGAAGAGGTGCAGTTGGTTGCTGAGATCTATAGCAAGTGATTTTATTCTAAATCAACCATGTAATGGAATCTGAGACATTTTTCCTCTCAGACTCTGTACTGGCTTGTGTGTGTGTGTGTGTGTGTGTGTGTGTGTGTGTGTGTGTGTGTGTGAACTTGACACAAGCTAGAGTCATCGGAGAGGGAGCTTCATTTGAGGAAACACCTCCATAATATCCATCTGTAAGGCATTTTCTTAATTAGTGATTGATGGGGGAGGGCCCAGTCCATGGCGGGTGGTGCCATCCCTGGACAGATGGTCCTGGGTTCTATATGAAAGCAGGCTGAGCAAGCCAAGGGAAGCAAGCCAGTAAGCAGCTCCCCTCCATGGCCTCCGCATCAGTTCCTGCCTCCAGGATCCTGTCCTGTTTGAGTTCCTGTCCTGACTTCCTTTAGTGATGAACAGCAATGCGGGGGTGTAAGCCAAATAAACCCTTTCCTCCCCAACTTGCTTTTTGGTCATGGTGTTTCGCTGTAGCAATAGAAACCCTGACTAAGACAGTCCCCACCAGCAAGCTGTCCTCCAAGTACTTAAGAAGTAGCACACATTCCTATGTGTGGCCAAAGAAGTAAAGCCCAGGCCCAGTAAGACGGCTCAGAAGTCAACTCCAGCCACCGTGACAAGTGACACTGAGAAAGGCCTTTCTTTTGGCTTTTTGTTGCTCAATTTCCAGGAAAGCACATCTCAGCTTAGGCCTTACTCCTGGTTTCTCCTCTGGGGGTGGAGTCTAAGATTCTGGCAGCCTCTCCTTCCATCTAAGACAAGACTTGCCCATGCAGATGCCTCTAGGGACCAGCTCCTCTGAGTGAAGACTAGAGGAACTAGAGACCTGGTGCCTTACTTTGCCATTTTCTTGGGCACTTCCTTTTTCCAAGAAAATCCAGAAGTTTGGGGTTTTATGTGAAACCTTTCTTTTTCAAATGTTGCCTTTAACCCCTGCTTCTGGCTGCCATCTTGGGTCCACAGAGGTATTTGTGCTGTGTGACTGGGGTGTTTGTTGATCATGTACCTTCTGTGGGCCTGTTCTCTCTTTCACGGGTAGTGGACTTTGGGTTTCTCAGACTTCTGTGTTTTACCTGGTGGCTGCCTCCCTTCTTCCTTGCCGAATCTTCCCCCATCTTTGGAGTCTCATCACATCTTGGAGTGCTAGCAAGCATTGCCCAGTGGCTTTCATTAAGTAGAGTCAAGTAAAACTATGCCCGCAGAGCTAGTGAGATGGCTCAGTGGTTAGGACTGCTTAGTGTTCTTCCCAGCACCCATGCTGAGTGATCTACAACCACCTGTAACTCCAGTTCCGGGGGGGATCCCGTCCGGTGTCCTCTTCTGACTTCCCCTGGTACCTGCACACATGTGGCATACACTTACACACACACTTAAATAAAAATTGAAAAATAAATCTTTTTTGCTCTTGTTTGAGGAAAAAAGGGGCTGGAGTGATGGCTCAGCAGCTAGAAGCACTTACTGCTCTTGTAGGAGACCCAGGTTCGGTTCCCAGCTTCCCCTGGGATCCAGCACCCTCCTTTGGCACCAGGCTTGTGCATAGTGCACTTACATACATGCAAGAAAAACACTCAACTACATAAAATAAAAATATAATAAATAATTTTTAAAAGATGCAAGTATTAAAATCATGCCCTGGAATTTAGCTATAATTACTCACTAAAGTATCATAAGTTCATTAGAAATGGCTTTGTGGTTGGCTTATTAATTTACCAATGGTTGGCTTATTAATTTACCAGTAGTGGGATGGCATTTTGATATAAAGCCAGACAGCATGGACTGAAAATAATAGAATATACACTTGCATGCACCCGCACGCGCGTGCGCGCGCACACACACACGCACACACACCCCTTTCATGGGCAAGAATAACAGTGATTTTCCACAAGAGTGTTTGTATGTTATTTTTCTCTCTTTTAAAAGAAACATCTAAAGGATGCCCTTCAGTGGAAGGGAACTCTTTGTGGACCTTAAGTGAAGCATGAATGCATTACGTTGCCTTTTTTATGGCCCACAAGATAACAGGAACATTTTCTTTGGCATTTGAAAAGAGCAAAATTGAAAAAGTGCAGAATTATATTGGAACTAAAAGGAAAATTCTTTTAAAAATTATAGTTGCAAGGTCCCCTTTAAGTGGACTCATATCTCTTCATCTCTAATTTTTACCAATTACTTTAACTCTTAGAAAAATTATAGGACTTCTAGAAAGAGGCTTCATAATTAAGGGAAATGCACAGAGGGTGAAATCACCTACGAAAGTGTGCCCTAGAAAAAGTTCACACTTAATGCTGGGCATCAGCCTGGAGCTAGCTGATTGTTGGAATCACACAGGGAAGAAAGAGGAACAGTGGGCTTGTGGGTGATTGACATGTGTTAGTGTGATGGGGAGCCGCAGCAGCAGGCTAGTTTCCAGAGAGCAGAGACGCCCAGAAAGGTAGACCAGAAGCTTGCTGCTTGAATCTGAGCAGAGAATAACTAAGCAGTTGTTTGTTCAGTGTGGAGTTCATTATTGTGGATTCAGAAATAGGAAGGGTGCCCATTGCTTCCCCAGCTCCCCAAGGTGGGTGTCAGACCTGATTAACTCTCCGTTGCCCCTTCACGACCCCCAGGAGCTGTTCAGTGTCACCCAGCCTACTCTAATTTATTCTTCTTATTTCCCGGTTCCCTCAGGGGCCGACACCCTTTCTGGTGTGTTGAAGTCACAGGATTCCTTGTTAATTATTGTGTTTGCACTTTCCCTAATATGCCAGCATCAAGCCATATTCTCCAGGGGAAAGAATTTTTTCCAATCCACACTCCTAAACATCTTGCCTCACTTTTTCATTCTCTTGCTCCGAAGTGGCGGCCTTTGTCCAAATAGAGAAAATAGAAGAGACGTGCTTGGTGTGTGTGGAGACTCATTTCCCCTGGTCCCTGAGCTGGCTCTGATCGCCTGTGTCTTTCTCAATATTTCTTATTTTTATTTTTGTCAAATTAACATTCGAGTGGTTTCCAGTCTTTCCCCACAAGTATTCCAGAATGGCAGAGAACAGTAGGCAGGTAGCTTCCACACGGACGCAGAGAGTGCTGCATTTCTTTGAGTTTCCTGTTGATGTTAAAATATATATGAATATCACAGTACTCTGAAGTACCTGTGTTTGTTTTTAAATAAAATAAGGCCCCTTCCTACACAGGCATGCACTCTTCAAACAATGGATTCTCTAGGAGAGAGATTTATTCTGTGGCATCATAATTGGTCCAGGGGGTGGGGTGGGGGATACTGAGACATAATTCTGAAGGCTGTATGCATACAGAACAGGTAATTCAGTTGCAGATAATTCTATTAAAGTGTTAGATTTGGGGATTTATATGTCTTATCTGTACTAAATACAGGAATTCAGATGATCTTACTTTAAATCTTCCTGGCATGTTTTTTTTCCTGAATCTTTCCTCCTCTTTGCCCATCGGGTGGACATTACCAGTGGTAGGACCTAGAAAACACCAGTACTAATTAAATTTTGCATTTTCAATAAGAGTACAGTAAGATGCAGGTGAGAAATAACTTTCAGACGCATATGAGGACATTATTAGTGTTCCATGTTCTGTAGATCTTGATGTAATGATTATCTCTCTAATCTGTGCAAGTGTTTTCGATAATACTTTCAATGGTTGAAAGAAAAAACCATTTTTTACACAGACATAAATGCTATAAATATGATCTAGTGAGATTCATCATTTCATTTGCTTCCTATTCATCCACCATGAGCTGGAACTTAACACCGCTACAAAGACTTAAAATCCAAATTAGGAACTCGTATTCATGCAACACCTGTTTCCGAGTCTGCGAGTCCTCTGCCGCATTCCTGTATGTATTAAGTATCATAATTAATTCTCACGATGTCCTCACGATGGTTATTTTTGTTGTGGTATTGGTTGAAGACATTGTTGTGTGTTCAGCTGAGGTTTCATACTTACACCATTTCTAGCAGAAAGACACTATTATTTTCTCTAATTACCAACTTCCCACTTTATATTCCAGAAAAGTGAAGCAGCACTTACTAATTCCTTTTAGAACTGAAGTGACGTGGGTGGAGGTCATGTGGGGAGAGTACTAAGACCCCTGGTGTAGAAATACACTTCCTTTTGGCCTCACAGGCCCTGGAGCTTATGGGTGTGTCAGAGCATCACAGGAACCCTCAGGGTTTATAGCACCATTTGTCTCCGTGGAGGGACTGCGAGAGCAGAGGTCACACTTGTCCCCAGGCTGGTACGCACACAGAACTATGGATACAGACTCTTTGGAGCTCTATGATGCTCTATTTTTCTGGCTGCCAGGGTCTGGTCACTTTCTACAGGAGATTGTTCTGAGGTCACAAGTACATCATTTTCTCTCCACTCTCTCAAAATGACAATGTGTTCGTGAGGTGCCTTCTGTGGCTTCTGAAGTGGCAGCCTTCTTTTAGAGAGGAGATGAGATCATCTCTACAGAGGGAAGTTGACAACATACCCATGTCCTTGGCGTGGTCGTTCTTAAATTCACTGTTGCTGAAGTCCCCCAATTGCTGTGCCCATTAACCTAGATCTTACTAGAAAAGGAAAACCTATTTGCCTAGTAAAGAACATCCGTGTGTTTGGAGGAGCTTCTTGATATGACTTAACCATCTTTGGCAGTTATCACAATAGCAGTTTACTTATTATGGAGTCCTTGCACATTGCATCGTGATACCCGCTGTCTTTATTTTTGAAGTCTGGGTGAAGACTGTGAAGAGTACCTCACTGCACATTCTCAGTACTTAACATACTAGTGATGACTTTCCCATCTCGTACTTGTGGAAATCACAAATGTCTCCCGGCACGGCCAAACATCCACCAATGAGGAAAACTGCTTCCAGTCGAGACTGTCTGAATTAGAGTTAGTGTGCAAGGCAGGCCTCTAACTTTACTCTTTTCTAGGAAGCCAATGTTGCCAAAAACATTTATCATACTAACCTGATTTTGCCACCGAATGAAATGGCATGTTTATTATGACTAGGCTTTCCATATATGCCTTAATTTGTTTCTGATTTTTAAAAAAGATTCATGTTTAAGGGTGTGTGTGTGTGTGTGTGTGTGTGTGTGTGTGTGTGTGTGTGTGTG
>CABHPR010140482.1:0-15158 GCA_902168415.1 Peromyscus melanophrys | reverse complement strand
TACCTGTGTGTATGTGTATTTGTGTATGGGTGCATAGGTGTGGGTACATGTGTGTATGTGTATTTGTGTATGGGTGCATAGGTGTGGATACCTGAGTGTGTATTTGTGTATGGGTGCATAGGTGTGGATACCTGCGTGTATGTGTATTTGTGTATGGGTGCATAGGTGTGGGTACCTGCGTGTATCTTTATTTGTGTATGGATGCATAGGATAGAGGTATTAGAGTCCCTGAAGCTGGAGTTACAACCATCTGATGTGGATGTTGGGACCTGAACTTGGATCCTCTACAAGAGCAGTACATACTCTTAACCACTGCGCCATCTGTCCGGCTCCATTGTGTTTTCTCTTGTGTAAAGAATGTGTGTGTATGTATGTATATATATGTATGTATGTATGTATGTATGTATGTATATATGTATGTCAGTAGTGTGTGTGTGTGTGTGTGTGTGTGTGTGTGTGTTTGAGAGAGAGAGAGAGAGAGAGAGAGAGAGAGAGAGAGTGTTGAGACAGGAGTGTGTGTGTGTGTGTGTGTGTGCTCTACACTGATATGCCAGGCCTGTGGAGTCCAGAGGAAGGTGCTGGATCCCCTGGAACTGGGGTTGTGGAAGGCTGAAAGCTACCATGTGGGTGTTGGGAACTGGGAACCCAGGTCCTCTGCAAGAGCAACAAGTGCTCTTAACACCTGAGCCGTCTGTCCAGCCCTGGGACTGATGGGAAACTTTAAAATGGAAGCTTCACTCTCTTGAGTCGTGCTGGACACATTTCTGTGGTGACGTCCTTGGATGCTGCGGATGTAGAGCATGGCGGTCCTATGCCCCATCCCAGGCAGGCAGGACCTACAGGAGCAGGAATAGCAGCAGACCTGAACTTGAAACCTGTAACTGTGTGCAAACCGAGACTTCCTGTCACTCGGCTGGCTGTGGCCCATACAACGCTCGAGAACCACTTATGGGTAGCTATCTTTGTTATTTCTGTGTGCAGATGTGGGACTCTTTCTGAACCAGCAAATGTCAGGAATATTTGATTTTACTCAGTGTTCTGTTCCTGATAAAAAAAAAAGTTGTTAATTATGCATTATTAGGAATATTAGCTTTTTCTATGATTGGTATGCGTGTTTCATGAGAGTCTGCAGGAGTCCAAGAGAACAGGGCTCTTCCTATACCTGTTCCCCTCTTCCTGCAGCCCAGAGCACTGATAGAAAGGACCTTCATTTACATATGGCCTTCAGGGCGAGCAGAAAGGCCTTGTGTTAGGTGGTGGGTGGTTTATCTAGCCAAGAGCCTGCACTGACTGTAAGCTCTGGGACAGGATGTGGCAAGATTTTCTCTAATATAAGTAACGGTGTAGTATGTTGATGTTCCCTGTAACAGGCACCCACTGGGCAGCACACAGCTCCTTGAGAGTATGTAGTAACAGTGTCATCATTTCCAGAATGTTCCTATAGTTGGCAAGCCCTTTTTGACTAAGGTGGGGGGGGGCAGAATCAGAAGGGGCGGCAGCCTGGCAGGCTCGTCCTCCTTTTCTCTTCCTCCTGAGCTCTGCTGATGATCTGTATTACAGTAGCTGCAGTCAGTAAAGATCCACAGGGATTTCTCCCTTTTTTTCCATTTTTCCCTCTCAGGCATTTTTCACCCTTCAGAATTGGGGGAAACTTTGCACTCCAGCACTCTCATTTCATTGTTGTCCGTCTGTTTGTTTGGCAAAGATAGAATATACAAATCACAGAAAATCCCTTTTCCTGATTATTCTGGAAGTACCATAGGAACATCATGGTTTATTCTCCTCCCACAATCCACTGAAGACAGGGCCAGGATGTGCCTGAAATCTCTCTCACTAACCACTGTCTCCTTGTTCTTCCTACATCACACGCTGGGCCGCCGGCTTAATCTAATGCCATCTTGAACTTCCTGTCAGGATGGAGGCAAGTCCTACTGTTTCTTTGCAGCCTAGTTCCCTGCTCCGTTGCTTTAGCCCCCGGAGAGACAGCCTTCCCTCAGGCTTGTTCTAACCATGCATCTGCTAGGTTCTGATTACTCACCAGCTGCGTAACAAGCACCCTCCATGTTCAGGGGGCATTGTCACACTGACCTGATTTCTGTCTTGTTCCCACATGCTGTATTCTAGCCAGAACTTCACTAATTTCCATTGTCTGTGGCCTTGTAACTATTTCTACACAGCCTCAATGACTCTACTCATCTGCTCCATGATTTAAGAAATACTTCCTGATCCTACACAGTAGAACTAAGTCTGATACACTTCTGTCTGTACATAGTTTGTTTTCCTCTAAATACTTTTATTTTATAAGTGTGTGTGTGTATGTGTGTGTGTGTATGTGTGTGTGTGTGTGTGTGTGTGTGTGTGTGTGTGTGTGTGCGCATGCGCATATGAGCAAGGACCTGCCTGTGCTTCTTTGTGCACATATGTGCAGATGCCTGCAGAGACCAGAGGCATCAGATCCCCTGGAGCTGGAGTTTCTGGCTTGTGAGCCATCCAGATGTGGGTGCTGAGAACTGAAGCCAGATCTTCTGCAGGAGCAGGGATGCCCTCAACTGCTGAGTCATTCAGATGTGGGTGCTAGGAACCAAACCCAAATCTTCTGCAGGAGTAGGAATGCTCTCAACTGTGAGCCATCCCTCCACCCTTCAGACTCTTCTTAAGGGCAGGATTTGACTTGGTGCCACCAATCACATGTTGCTTACTCAGCCTGTTTCTTATACAGTCCCAGCCCACAAACCCATGGGTAGCACACTCAGTGGGCTGAGTGCTCCCACATCAATCATTAATCGAGAAAATGCCTCGGCCATGGCCATGCTGCCTGCAGGCCGATCTGCTGGAGGCCTTTTCTCAGTTGAGGTTCCCTCCTTAAGATGATCCTAGCTTGTGTCAAGTTGACAGACAGCCAACCAGCATCCAGACTTACAGCTGGCTCATTTCTTTCCCTACTATTTTTTAAAAACAAAAATAGCTATTCTGGTCATTCTCATTGAACCTGGTGTTGTTTTGGAAGAGGGAAAAAAAAATAGGATTGGCTGGGCTGGGTGGGTCTTAACCTCTCTTCCTGTTTCCCAGAGTTAAGAATTTGTTTTTGACAACTGACATTTAGTAACTTTTTATCTGGCTGGAGAAGTGCCCCAATCTAAGTTGGCTCTTGTCTCTGCTTCTTACAATTATTTATAAAAAGAGCAAAAATGGCCCTCCGTGCTGAGGAGCTACACCACCTCTTGTTCTTCTTTTTTTGACTGAAATTTTAGCTCTGCCTCCTAGCTTAGGAAAAGGGAGTCACCTAAACTTTGAAATGACTTAGGTTATGACTTCTATGACTTAGACCGAAGTGAGATCTCCTATGTGTTTATTACTTAAAAGTCGCTATGTCATAATTCTCTGCCATGTGCTTTTTACTTAAAGGAATGGTTGATAATTTTTAATGTTTTTAAAGTAGCTTTAAATTAAATCTGCCCCCAAAGACCCAAATGAGCTCAGCTCACAAGTTATTCTTACTTTGTAGGAAGTTCAGGGATTCACTATTTTGCCTGAAATCATTCAAATATTTAATGCAACATGTAGTAGCAGGATCTACTTAGAAGTGTGTATTTTTAATGGCTTAGAGAGGGTCATTCCCAGGCCATGGTGACTCCTTTGGAATGGCTGAGCTTAGCCTGTCCAGTGCCACAAACACAGGGGAGGTCCATGCAGTGAGAGACCAGAGCACTCCCTTCAGTTTCCCCAAGGTTGCTTCTAGGAAGCAGCTCAGAAGCATGATATTTTCTCCAGTGAACCGAGCCAGCAGAGTAACTTAACAGTCGGCCAACTTCACAGAATGCTCAGATATTAAGGCACGCAGATACCTTCAGACCTGTTTCCTAGGATGGATCCCTCTTGGGATTTCAAAAGAATATGCAAATTAGAGAGAAGAAGATGAGCTTGCTCATGTAAGCAATTGACAGGGTAGCTTCTACCATCCTCAGCGACAAGCTTCCTTAATTGACTTCCAGAAACCAGTCTCCTCAGATAGCTGCTGGTTTAGAATTACTGTAATCTCCTTGCTTCTCTGAGTTCTTATCGTGAAGAGTCTTGAGAGTTTGTGAGGAGCTCAGCTGGTCCCAGGCTTTAAATACCGTGTGGATGCCAATGATCTTTACATTACATCTCCAGCCACCTGACTTGAGACTGTGTGTATTCTTCTTTCCTTCCTCTCTCCCCTCTTTTCTCTCTTCCTCCCTCTCCTGCCCTTCCCTTCCCTTCCCTCCTCCCCCTCCTCTCCCTCTCTCCCTCCCTCCCTCTCTCCCTCCCTCCCTCCCTCCCTTTTCTTTTTGAGACAGAGCCTTGTGTAGCCCTGGCTGTTCATGAACATGTAACATAGTTGAATATGGCCTTGAACATCTGGTTTTCCCACCTGCACCTCCTGAGTGCTGGGAGTTTAGGTGGATCGTGCCTGGTTCATGTAGCAGTGAGGATTAAGCCAAGGGCTTTGTGAGTGCTAGGCAGGCAGTCTACTGAGTTACAGCCCCACCTCAGATTTGAATGTATTTTCAACTGTGTAACAGATATGTCTACATGGATGTCAGCTGGATATGCCACATTTAACATAGATGAAACTGAACTGTCAATTTCTCTTGCCCTGCCAAACCTGTGCCAACCAAACTATTCCCCATCATGACTGTGACAATTTCACCTATTCCCCTAACTGCAAAGACAGTAATTCTTGGAGTCATCTCGTCTACTTCTTTCCTTTGGTGCCCTACAACCTGTCTCTAGGATATCATGAAGATTCTGCCTTGAAAACAGAACCCATTACTTCTCACCATAGCTGCCCCACTTGGAATACCAGCATCTGTTGTCTGGACCACGGAGACAGTCTCCCAGCTGCCCCTGAAGCTGGGAAGGAAGGATCCTTTTAAAATGATCAAGCCATGTCACATCTGTGTTCAGTGACCTTCAAGGACTTCCTCTGTGCTTTTGATTAAGGCTCTGTTTGCTCTGTCCTGGGAGGTCTGTATTATCCTGTCCCCACGGGTTCTCTCATAGACAGTTACTCAGCACTCTCCTACCTGCTCCCATGAAAGCACTGAGGCCTAGGAAGTTTGGGGACTGTGTCTCAAGGCTTATGTAGATGTGACACCTTTCCAGCTAGCTCTAGATCCCTCAGCCTCTGAGCTTTGTGAAGCTTGGGCTGGAGAATAATAAGGGTATGTTGTAGTGCACCCCACTCCTCTGCAGGCTTTGAAGTATGTACTGTTAATTCACAAACAAGACAACCAGAGAGGTTGTTTTTTTCTGCTAGTCAGTTTCCCCCATCCCTAAAGGACCATGTTGTGACCCTCTGTTTTCCTTTTGTTTAAATCCACATCTCTTCATCCATTCCAGAAGTAATGTCATCTGAGCTCAGGGAAGTTGATGTTCCCACATCCCATTTGAAGGTCACACAATGGCATGGCCTTTCCCTCACCCACAGGAGGGTGGCCAGTGGTGACTCAGCCAGGAGACTCTGGTCACTGCTTCTTCCTTAGCAGCTGACTGTAGCAAATACCTGTTCCCTTACCCTGTGATCCACTAGACGGCCAGAGCCTGGCTCCGGGAGGCACCTAGGAGCTGTCCACTTCTCTATCCCTAGTTTCCAGGGTCACAGTACACCTGCTGTCATCCGTCTCTACGCTCTCTCAGCTGCCTTACTGGACCTAGGCCTGTCCTCTGAGAGGCCTTTTCTGAAAAGGATGTTCCCATGTCTTCCTCTTTGGAACCTGAAATGGTTTTAGTGCTCCGTGATGACACACTTGGTGGCTCACAGTGGCATATACTCACGTGTGCATACACACACACGTGTACACACATGAGGTCAACATTAGGTATTGTTCAAAGTACTGTCTATCTTGCTTTTTGGCATAGGTCTCTCACTGGGACCTGGAGTTCAATGATGATTAGGCCAGGCAGGATGGCCGGCCTGGGGTTCACCTGTGTGTGTCCCCCCCCCCCCCCCCCCCCCCAGCTCCCCTCATAAACCCTGCCAGGCCTGGATTTTTACAAGGGTCTTGGGATTGAGCTCAGGGCCGTTCCTCAGGCTTCTCTTGGGGCTCTCCTCCCCATCTTAGTTTTTCCAGTTGAGATGTCGCGTATGACGATGCATCCTGACCAAATCTCGTCAGAGGTCTGGAGCCTTCTGTCCTAGTTTTTCTAGGAGAAGGAGTAGGAACATGACCAAATCTCTGACCAAGCACTGAAACAAGAAGGCTGGGTTCTGAGCCAGTTAATTGTTAGAATTAGTGTATTCCAGATGGACGGATTTGGAGCCAGCTTATTCTTTGATGTCTCACACATTATGCCACCTCAGAAAGGATATGCCACAGGAAACAGCAAAAGAAAAATAACCTGTTGAAGTTTGCTCACTGAACCACAGTCTCACACCTGGGGAATACCAACTCCTCTTTAATGTTTTTCTCTTTTAAATTTTATGTAAATCATACCCAGATGGTTCATAGAAGCATAAATTGCTTTTCACCGTACGTGGAAACCTTGGAGATTCATTTTTACACTCTCCTAACAAATATGCATTCACATGTCCTATACTGTGTGTGTGTGTGTGTGCATGTGTGTGAGTGTGTGTGTGTGTGTGTGTGTGTCATGTGTGAGTGTGTGTGATATGCGTGTCGTGTTTGAGTATGTGGTGTGTGTGTATATATGGTATGTGATAATGTAAGTGTGTGTGGTGTTTGAGGTGTGTGTGTGTGTGTGTGTGTGTGTGTGTGTGTGTGTGAGTGTGTGTGTGTTTAAAGAATACACTTTAGGGATTTTATGGCTAGGCCTCTGGTAGAGACTCCTCATTGTGCCCAGGAGGGCCACCTCGCTCCTCAGCTGGTGCAGAGCGTCTGGGCATGTGGTAGGAGCCCTGTGACCAGCCACCTAGGATAGACAACATCCTGTGTGGATCATTCATTGTACCTCACGTTACCTCAGGCCTGCTGGGCCTAGAAAACTCCCTCCACCTCTGACACCTGCAGCTTCCAAGGGTTCTCCAGGCCCTTGCTGTTGCCACACAGAAGTCCACAGAGAGATGGCTGTGCACTTCCTCTCTGGCGGCCATGTGCTCATGCTTCTCCTGATGACCCAGCTGTGTACAGTGTCAGAGTGGGTCTGTTGGGGTGGGGGGAGCCAACTCTGCCGTCGGTAGGTGGGGTGAACCGGGCATGCTGGCAAGCCTCTATGGTCATGCCAAAACCCAAGACTTGTGCCTCTGACCACCCTTCATTATACTCAGCTTCTCTAGAACTTCTGCTCACAGTTGCCTCATAGTCTTTTTAAAAATTTTATTACGTGCGTGTGCGTTTGTGTGTGTGTGTGTGTGTGTGTATGTGTGTGTGTATACATGCTCTTGTATACATATGTATACAATTAGAAGACAACCTGTGGGAATCTGTTTCCTCCTTCTGCCACGTGGGTCTTAGGGATGCACTCAGGCCATCAGGCGTGGCAGCACATGATTTTACCTCTGAGCCACTCACTGGCCCAACACAGACTATCTTTATCACTCATTTTGGTAGATTTTTGCCAGCTTCTCCTCTGTAGGAGCTAAACCCTTTAAAGGCCTTACAAATTAATTTTCAAAGTCATATATGAATATTGTTTTCTTCATTAAAAAATGGAAGCTTCAGAGTTACAGCTAGCATCACTTTTAATCACCCTCACACTGCTGCCCCAAGTCCCTGTCCCCTCGAGGCCTCCCCAGCCAGAGGTCACCGCTGTGATTGGCTGTGTGTGTCTCTTGCCAACTCTTTTCCTAGTAGATAGAAACCAATGGAGATCGACTGAAGCTGATCCTTCTCTTCCTCTCTCCCTCATGGTCCCCTTCATCCCTCCTCTCCTCTCCTTCTTCCTGGTCCCCCTTCCTCTCTCTGTCCTTTCTTTGAGATCCCAGGCTGGCTGCAAAGTCTCAATCCTCCTGGGTTAGCCTCCCAAGTGCTGAGAACACGCTCAACCTTCTTGGAGATCTTTCAGAGGCATGGAGATACATGCATACATATGTATGCACATGAGCACACATGAGCATGTGTGTGTGTGTGTGTGTGTGTGTGTGTGTGTGTGTGTGTGTACACGTGCGTGTGCAGTTATTTACTATAAATTGTCTTCCAGCAGTGCTATTTTGTCAGTTACATTCAGGAAAGATTTGGGGGCTTCATTAGCCGGTGGTTAGGTTCGTTTTATAAACGAAGACTGTAGAATTTCACTCTTTGATTCTCTCTTCAGGTCTCAGAAGAGCGAGCTTCACAATGAAGGCTACATCTTGGAACTGGATTACTGTTCCTCCTCAGAACACCTGGCAGACCAGAAGCTCGTCCCGGAGTTCATTAAGAAGGTAAGACCACAGTGAAGCGAGAGAAACAGAGCAACAGAGCAGGCTCCTGAGTGGACGGCCTGGAGAGCAGGTCGATGGGTCGGCCACATCACAGAGGACAGCTGGGGGTGACTCCGGAACACGATGGCTCTTCTGCTCAGGCTGGGGCGACCTCGTGTCTTGTCGTGTAGGGCTGGAGACACACTCAAACCCTCAAAGGGCCTGACTCCCAGATGCCACCTCCCCCTTGTCCTGGGAGGTCTGTGTTGCTACAACCTGTTCTTTCCTGGCCTGCTCACAGGCCAGGATCCTGAGGTGACAGGCATGCTGTTGTACCAGGCGACACTCCCTACCTGCAGGGACCGCCTACCACCAAGGCGTGTGCTTGGCGTTGAACTTGTTCTGTGTTGGAGGCGGTCACAGGCACTGTTTGAATTCTACATGGCGTCTGCAGCAGAAAGAATGTCTGCACTCCAGACGGGGGCTGAGTTCTGTCTTCATGTGCACCATGTTCTCTTGTATGTAGTCTCCCATGTATGTTCTCTGTGTGTAGTCTCCCATGTATGTTCTCTGTGTGTAGTCTCTCATGTATGTTCTCTGTGTGTAGTCTCTCATGTATGTTCTCTGCGTGTAGTCTCTCATGTATGTTCTCTGTGTGTAGTCTCCCATGTGCTGCCTTGAGCCCTGGGCAATGTCCAGAGAGTACCAATCCTGACCTACATGCACAGGCCGTCATGCAACCTTCCAGTGCACTGTGGCGGTCCTGGACTAGCCTGCCTGTTTTGTCTGGTTTTGTTTGTGGTCTAAGCCGCCTCAAAGTCACTGTGTAGCCAGGAATGGCCCTGAACTTCTAATTCTCTTTGCCTTGTTTCCAGAGTCCCGGGATCACGGGTCCGTGTCACCATGTCTGGTTTCTGGGGCACTGGGGGTTGAACTGAGAATCTTGGTCATTTTAGGCAAGCATTTGTCAAACTGAGTTTACAGATCTTGCTGTCTTGGGTTTCATATTAAATTGTGTGTGTGTGTGTGTGTACAGAGAGGCAGGGTAGATGGTACCTTCTAAATGAAAGATGGAAGAGCATGGTATAGTAGACACGTACAGTTATTGTCACGAGTCTTACTTCTGTGCACTTACAGGAGCTGCACTTTCTTGTGACTGGTTAAAAAAATGGTAAGTTTGCTTACACCACCGTAGGCCTGTGAGTGATGTATTTTACAGTGACACTGTGGCGGCTTTGACATCACTGGGTAAAGGGATTTTTTAGTGCCTTTATCGTCTCATGGCACCACAGTGGTGCCTGAAGCCCATTTTGACACGTCACAAGGAACTTGATCGTAATTGACCTGCCCAGGTCCAGACAGCCAGTTATTGAACTTGCTAGTAAATCTTGTTGACTGTCAACTTTGAGCCAGGAACAGAACTGGTTCTGGAACACAGAGAACAGACTCACTGTGGTGATGACCGGTGGGTGGGCACAGTGGACAGACACTGCCAGGAGGCAGCAGCGGAGCTGACCCACAGGCTGCCCTTGTGGTGCAGGGGTAGGGAGCTGAGGTGGGAGGGGGAGAAGTATGTGGTGACATGGCTGTGCTGGTCCAGGTCGCAGAGTCTCCAAGCACAGGGACAAGCATCTGTGAGAGACTGAGGCAGTGGGGAGCAGTTTGACCAAAATAATCATATACAGAGGCCACGTGAAGCAGAGCGGGCATAGGAAAGGCCAGAGAGAGTCAGCAGTCAGCCGAGACCGCTGCAGGAGACATGGTGAGGGATTCTGTAGCAGGCTGGAGCAAGTCCGCTAAGGGGTGTCTGTTTTCTTCCTTCCTTTTGCCTTCAACGTTTGTTGAGCGTTCAGACTCCCAGGCCCTGGGATTAACCACTCACAGTGGAAGGAGCCAGGAGCCCTAGACCAGGAGTCAGATGAGCTCTGAGGTTCAGAGCAGGCTAATTTTACTAGCATCCTGGGGGGTTTTTTACTCTGGTGGAATGTAGGCGATTATTTAGAAATGGAGGTGGCTTTGTCTGTATTTATGTATGTATAGATGCAAGAACAGTGTTTTTCTAAGTCATGGAAGTGGCGTCTATCAGCAGGACCATCGTCTTTGCAAATAATACTCTAATAAAATTGGATAAGAACATCCCAGAGGCTGAAATCATTTGATGACATATGATTGCAGCTCTGTTGCTTGGGATAGATGAGGGGTGTGTGGGGAAGCTGTGGGAGAGAGGAGATGGGAGAGCGCCATCTCCAGTGTGCTCATTCGAAAACTAATTCTAGGTGCCTTGTCCCTGACCAGACCAAACCACTGTGTGGTAGACCCATTGCATCACTGTTCAGGAAGCGGTACTCTGTTTTGTGGGCTGCTTGGCTGCTGTGCTTCCTTGATGCAACATCTGTGTAGGGTCTAAGCCCTGGGGGATGTTAGCCATATTTTAGTTAACTTTTAACTTCTCTTACCCCAGCATTGTTTTTCCCACTCATTATATATGAGAGTGTATAGGCGCCACTGTCTGAGGATTCATTCAATAATTGGGTGTAATTGACACCTGCTCATTCTGTATGTTTAATAAGAATTCTGGGCCTTAGTGACAGTTAATGACTGCTAGGGGAAGGGGAGTTGGTTTCCTTGTTCTTTGCCATTCAGGTAGGCTGAGATGAAGGCATGCCCTGGCTCCCATGGCTGGCTGTCTGGGTCATTATTTCTGTGAAATAATGGCTCCTGCTCCGTGCCGAGTAGATTTGTCTTCAGATAAGATGGTGATTAGCCCATTTGTCGTTGTCCTGCCTTGTGACGTAAGCTCATGTTCTTCTCTGCATATTAGAGTTGAATTCAAACCAAGCAGATTTTCTCCCTTAAGAACAATGTCCCAACATTATTTTCCCACCAAATGTTTTAAATTAGTAGAAGCTTTGGCTAGAAAGTGTGACCAGAAGGAGGACTAGACAATTGGGAAAATAAAGTCACAGTCTCTGTGTCATGTAGACTTTGCTGAAGATGCTCTAATTTATGCCCTCCTCCACATAGAGATCCTTATACAGGGGTCAAGAGAGCTGTGTAAAGAGGAACCTTCCCACCATGGGCCCCTTGACGTTCTCTGAGTGCCGTTCTGGTGTGGTTAAATCTGGGTTCCTGCATTCCGATTCCCCCTCTCATATCCTGCAGTACGTCAGCCAGCTGGCCGGTATGTAAATTATTAACTGTGGACCACAGAACAGTTCAACTGCAGAGTGTGGGGTGGCTTAGCAAGACTGTTTCCAGGGCCTAGAGCCAAGTGGGCGAACAGACTGTGGGAGTGACAGTGTCCGCTGCATTCCCTGGGGGCAAGGCCTCAGCTGTTGTCCCTAGGGTCCAGGGGGCTGTCTGTGAGGCCCTCTGGCACATCCTGTTCCCGGAGGAGAGTGAAGGAGGCCAAGCCTTATAGCGAAGGTCCTGAATGTTCATTCATAAGAATGTTCAGACCTCTTTACCCTCTCTGGACCTTTGGGGAAAGCCAGAGGAGCAGGACCATTATTGCTCCCAAAATATTGGCCCAGCTTTAAAGTGATGACGCAGGAGGCTGGAGCCAGTGCCACGGCTTCCTCTTACCCTAAGTGAACAGTAGTTCACAAGCGACCCATGAGTGTCACTGGCACACATGTGTAAATGAGAATTGAGTGTGGAAGGCTCTTGGAACCTTTCAGAGTCACTTCATGTATCATCTGATACCTACTTCTAACAGATCTTCAAAGAAGACCCTGAGCTGGCAGGGTGAAGGCCTTGCCTGGACCTGGGATTGCTGAATGGGGCCCAGATCTATCCTTTCCGAGGCAAAGAGGCACCGGGGGGTTACGTGGGGAGGTCTTGGCAGGAGTGGTGTGCACTGAAGCTCCGTCAGGTGAGATGGGCGGGGGAGGGGGACCGTGCTGTTCCTGTGGGAACCAAAAATCCAAGGCCAGGTTCTGTCTTCCGTGTGGGGTAGAGATATAGGGAATGGTGTCTCTTCTTCATGGGGCAGGGCTTTGTTGGTCACATGGAAAAGTCTTGCTCTAGCCAGTTCAGTGGGGGTTGCCTGTGAGGATGCTGGGAACAGCAGGGAGCCTCAGCAGGAGTACCACAAACTGCAGGATGTCAGCAAGGAGATCTGTAATTCCAGCACCCAGGAGGCTAAGGCAGGAGGATCAGTCTAGCCTGGGCTACATTGTGAGACTGTCTCAGTAGTAGAGCATTTGCCTAGCACATTCAAGACCCTGAACCCAGTTCCCAGCAGCACAAGAAGAAAAAGAGAAATCAGTGTCTTGTCCTTCCTTCTCTCTCTCCTTCCCTTCCTCACAAGTCTAGTTTTGTGGGTGGATAGGTTTGAGAGTAGGTAGGTCGGTGTAGCCACCATGCCCAGCTTCCCTGGTAAGAGCTCCCTCACCCTGTCTGGAGAGGAGGCCACACTCCCTTTCCCTGTTCAGGTGACCTTTGCCCTCAGACTCACTCCCTGATGATGGAGCCTGAGACCTGCAGGACCATTTCATGAACTAGACATGTGTTACACTGAATGAGGAAAACTGGGGAGAGACCAGGGCAGTCCTTGGGCTTCGCCCAGTGGAAGAGAACACATGATCAGACGTTCATTGAACTACCTTTGACAAAGGCCACTGCTGATGCCTGCTAAGGGGGAAACGTGATAGTTTTGAAGATGTGGGGGAACTCTGAACAGAACCCCAGGACTGACGCTTTGCCTGTGACAGAGATGGCTCAGCATTTACCTCCCAAGGGCGTGTTGAATATTCAAGCCCCTCTTGCAAGCAGAGTCAGAGTCTAACTTTACCTCCTTAAAGATTTCTTTTGTCTTTGTGTCTGAGGACATGTAGGCACACTGTGTGTAAGCAGGTACCCTCAGTGGCCAGAGAAGCTGTCTGGTCTCTTGTGGGCTGCCAGATGTGAGACCTGGGGATCTGTTACAGTTTCACTCCTCAACTTGACACAAACCTAGAGATACCCAGGAAGAGGGAGCTTCAATTGGGGAATTTTCTAGATCAGGTCGGCCTGTGGCATGTCTGTGAGGCATTTTCTTAGTTGTCTGGTGATGTAGGGGGCCCAGCCCATGGTTGGCAGTCAACCTAGTCAGGTGGCCCAGGCTGTATAAAATGTAGCCGAACAAACCAGAGGACTCAAGCCAGTAGGCAGATTTCTTCTGTGGCTCCTGTGGTTGAGTTCTGCCTTGACATCCTTCAATAGTTGACTATAATCAGGACATGTAGGCCAAATGAACCAGTGCCTCCCCAAGTTGTTTTTGGTGTGTATCACAGCAACAGAAAGTAAACACAACAAAAATAAATGGCAGCAGCCAGTACTCCTAACCACACAGCTTCTCTCTAGACCCTGAGTATGACTTTAATTGGCACAAGACTCAGAGTGAAAAGTGAATCTGTTAGAAAGGCTTCCCCGCCCCGACTGCATGCCCTGTTGTTCCCAAACCATGAGATCTGTGGCATTTTTAAAAGGTGAAAAAAGTGAGGGTTTGGAGTTTGGGGGAGGAGAGAAAAAGATGGAATCCCAGAATGGAATCCTCTCCCACCCAGCCTCCCCTGCAGCTCTGACCTCCTATTTTTATTGGCTGTGACTTCCCTGTTGTGTCCAGAGGTCATTGAAGTCCCTTGGCACAGTAGGGGAGGAGGTTATGAGCTTGCTCATTCCTCCAAAAGGGGGATCCAGTCCTCATCTAACTTTCTTCCTCAGTATGGTGCAGTATTGGTGAGTTGAGCAGGTCTGTGAGGCCTGCTGGATAGCAGAGTCCGCTGTCATCCCACAACATCTCCAGTCTAACTGGGGACACTGTGGCTGAAAGGGAGTGAGGGGGTGGGAGCATAGCAGGGCAGGGAGAAGAGGTCAGAGTCACTGGGACCAGCCCAGACGACAAACAAATGCCATCCTGGTGCCACAGAGCCATGCACCCTCGTGTCTGCTGACAGTCAAGAGCGACAGGTGCCCAGTACAAGCCATTGCTGCCAGTCAGATCTTCAGATACATCAGCTCTTCCAGCTTTGGTGCCCACCACTCTCAGGTCTCTGACGAGCAATGACGTTCACTTCCTCAGCTAGTCCGCCCCATAGAAATGACAGCTGGACCACCAGTGTCTAATCGCCCTGTTCAAAAGTGTGGGCCAGCAAGATGGCTCAGTGGGTAAAGGTGCTTGCTGCCAAGCTTGAGGATGTGTTTGATCTCTTGGTCCCATATTGTAGAAGAAGAATAAGCAACTTGTTCCTTGGCGTTCATACTGAGGCCATGGTGTGAGCATGTGTGTGTATACACTCACATGCACAATAAATGTTAGAAGTGAAATTCTTTCGGTAATATATTTCATGTAACAGTATTGCCAAATATTATCTTTCCAACAAATAATGAGATCTTGTACATTCTTTTGTTTTAAACAAATGAACTCTTCAGAATCTGATATCATACGCATTTCATGTCAGTTTAGATGCTAAATTTTTAGTAAAAATGAAATATCCCACAAAATACTTCTTAGCAGAAAAATACTTTTTACTACTTCACCTAAATTAAATTAATAAATTAAAATTAAAAATATTAAGAATTTAGCTCCTTGTACTTATGGCCACATCTGTCATTGCTCTGTGAATTGAAATGGATTGTTTGTGGCTTTGAGTGTCTGTCATACAGAAGATGAAGCTCAGAGCAGTCAGAGCGTGTACGTCCAGATCAAAAATGGAGGAAGAAAGTTCACTCTTTTCCTCATGAAAATGAATTAATTTGGGGTCACCTTTGACATGTAACTTGAGGGAGTGGGTGTGGGTGCAGCTGTCTGGGTGTGCACTCGTGGACGCTGGAGATAGACATCAGATGTCTT
>CABHPR010140481.1:0-26540 GCA_902168415.1 Peromyscus melanophrys | reverse complement strand
TCAAATTAGGGTCTGAGACCTAAAGCCCTTCTGTGTTTTGTATGGCTGAGATTGTTTTCACATTTCTAAATGATTTTGTTTTTGCAAGATGGGAAAAAAAGATGAGCAATATTCCAAAACATGTAAAAAATGTGTGAGTTAACATTTCTGTGTCCACATGGAACTTTTGGAGTACAGCCATGTCTTCCTTTATGTGCTATCTGTAGATGGTCTTAGTCAACAACAGTAGAATTGACTTGAGAGCTTGCAATACTATCTGGCTCTTTCCAGTCAATTGGCTGAGTGTCCTCTTATCCAATCATGACAGATCTGATGGGCTATGCACTCATCTTACCCCCACAGTGATCATAGCACCACGGCATAAACAGCCTAGACCTGACAGCAATGATAATCCTCACAAGAATTCTCACTTTGAACTCATCTCCATCCCACTGAGAATAATTATCAAATCTAGTAAAATGATTCAGACTGTATACACTAACTTCCCAGAACGAAGAAAAAATTTTAAAGAAATTTTCTTTTGGCAACATTGATACAGGAGGTGCTGGTATCACTGAGACTGACAAGCAGTCTAGTCTGCTGCACTAAATTCCTCTCAGTGCCCCTCAGGTCACCTTTAGTAGGCTCTCAGGTACCCACAGGAGACTCAGGGTATTAAAGAACAGATACCAAAAAGCTTCCTATGGCCAAACACAACATGCCTTTATCTATGGCTTCATCAGAGGCAGTTGCTCTGGTGTGGGAGGTGTTACAAGGTTGCCACTTGACCATCCCAGGTAATCCCAGGAGATGGCATCCCTGGCTGGTGTGCCACTCATGCCTGTCAGCTCTCTCAGTGCCATAGCTGTAGGCTCTGCATTCCTAACAGTTACATGCTTGTCACCAGTACTTTGACTCCTTAGCTTCTAAGTCCGTTTAAAGAAAGCCAGGCATTTTAAGTTATGAGGGGAACTTAGGTACAAGTTTGTGCAGTGTTGTTGAAAGACAAGTCCATGGGGAACTGCATCAGCATCTCCTAGAGTGTGTTAAAACTGGGACCTTAGCACCTCTCAGACTTTCTAAATTGTTATTTTTTGAAATTTTTTTAAATTGAGAATGTCATGTATGAGTAGACTATATTTGTATCATTTTCCTTTCTCTCCATTCTCTAACTCCTCCCACATGCCCCATCTAATATCTCTAATACATCAAATTCATGACCTCTTTGTATGTGTACACATATAAACATACACAAATATACATCTATACACACACACATTCAACCTACTGAGTTCAATTAGTATCGTCCTTATTTGCATGTGTTTAGGGCTGAGCTCTTAAAATAGGTGTTCCATCTCATAAAAATCATTCTCCCTCCCTCAGTAGCCACTAACTGCTGAGGCTCTTCATGTAGATGTGAAATCTTATGAAATTTTCCTTCATGCATGTTGCATGGACTAGTATGGGTCTTTCAGCTCTTATGCAGGCAACCGTATTGTTGAGAGTTTGTGGGAGGAACATGCCTATCTCATCCAGAAGATGTTATAATGCTTCAGCCCTCCTTGTCCTTGGGCTATCATAAGCTTTCTGTTCTCTTTTCTGCAATGTTTCCTGGATCTTAAGTGTAAGGGTTGTCTCATAGATGTCTCATTTGAGGCTGGGCACAGCATGGTAACTTATTCAGTGCATCTTGATTTAGTTGTAAATCTCTGTAATAGCATCTGTCTGCTGAAAAAAAAAAAAAAAGAAGCACCCTTGATGAGAGGTGAGAGCTGCACTTATCTATGGGTATAAGGATGAGCATTTAGAAGGCCATTGTAAACTATATCACTTCAGGCCCAGCAGTAATACCTTCTCCTCTAAGGCCTCTGACCTCCCTGGCCACATGCTCTTCTCTAGGTTTATAGTACCAGGCATGAGTTCCCTCCAGTTGAGCAGGCTGTAGGTCCAGTCACATAGCTGCTGATTACCCCTGAGATAGAAGGGCCTCTACTGTACCACTGCACCACTGAGGATACCTTGCTGTTCCAGTTGTGCAGTTCTGATGCTTGACCGATGAGTATGGCTGCTCATTACTTTTCTCCCTCGGAAGCTTACATAGCATCTCCGGACACCATGAGAGCTAACCTTCAGGAAGGAAGCTTCCAGGTAGTACCAGCTAGATTTCTCTAAGCCTTGTGGGAGAAATCTGTAGTATCTTCAGCAACAGGGTCTTAACTTCATGGTTAGGCAATTAACTGAGAAGGATGGAAATAGTTTAATGTTGCTTTAGAAGTCTCTTAGGTCCCCCTCACAACCAACAACTTAAAGAGAGGTATTCCTTCCCTAACAAGGGGCCTTTGTTAGATAGGCTATAGCCACTGAGTAGAGTATTATTCTACCACATGGGCAGCTCCATTAAAATGCTCCCTCTCTTTCTCTCTCTCTCTCTCTGTCTCTCTCTCTCTCTCTCACTCTCTCTCTCTCTCTCTCTTTCTTTCTCTGTGCATGTGTGTGTGTGTGTGTGTATGTGTGTGATTTTTCTCTATCTATACTATAGTATTGAGTATTTTTAAGTAAGCTTCTAAAATTCTAGGCTTCTGTATGGCTTTGCCAAATATTTTTCAGTGTTTTTCCCCAGTTCTCTCTGTATTGCCCTCCCTCCCCACCCCCAGTTAGTGCTCTTGTTTTCTTTGTGTCTCCTTTATAACATTATGCCATCCCCCATTTCTAGAACTCCTTACTTTTCACAAGATCTTTAACATCACAAGATCTGCGCACCCTGGAAAATACAGTGTTAATGTTCTGCCAATCTATAAATTGGAGGTAAAATATTTAAATTCAGTAACTGATTTGAAACTTACTTTAAAAAATAGTTTATTTATTTGTATTTTATGTACATTGTTGTTTTGCCTGCATGTATGCCTGCATGAGGGTATCAGAACCCCTGGAAACAGAGTTATAGACAGTTGTGAGCTGCCATGTGGGTGATGGGAATTGAACACAGGTCCTCTGGAAGAGCAGCCAGTGCTCTTAACCACTGAGCCATCTATCCAGCCCTGAATCTTACTTTTGATCTCTTTTCTCAGAAGCATCTGCAAACATCCAGAGCTAATATCATGGCCACATCTTCAGACTCTAAATGTCCACCTTATGCCAATTCTTTTTTCACTAAAAGAAAACTATTAGAGATTGTACCCTAGTCTGTAATCAACAAAGTTCAAGCATAGGGTCTTCACATCTAAACTTTGTGAGCCACTCTACTAAAATGAATCCCCAGAAATTCTTGAATACATATTTATCTTTAAGTAACCTAAAAAGGATGAATCTTTAAAGGAACTGATTCATTCATATCTCAAAACACCACTCAGCAAGAAAAAGGAACACCATTAATATATACATAAAGTTGGACAAACATTTAGGAAATGATGCTGAATGAAAACAGTTACTATAAAAAATTGCACAATTCCATTATGTAATATTACTAAAAGAACTTTATAATGATGGAGAAGAAGTTTGGGCTTTGCAGAGATCAGATAAAGAAGTAGGCATAGATATAAAGGCATCAACATGGGGAAGTCATGCTAAAAGAACTTTCTTGTATTTTGATTATGCTGTTGATTATAAAGAATTGCACTACAATAAAGTCACACACATGTGTGCTTGTGAGTCTGAACATGTTTGCATATTTCACTAATGTTGACTTCCTGATTTGAATATTGTGCTATAAACACGCAAAATGTTTACATGGGGGAAGCTGAGTGAAAAACTCACAGGATCATTTTTTTTTCCTGTGACACTTCTTGTGACTATGTGATTATTTCAAAATAAAAATAGTAAAACCAGAAAATTAAAAAAATATATTGGTGCACAAACATAGATGAGTGAATGGGCAAATCAACAAGCAAAATATTATCCAACTAGGAATGGAAAGACAGTCATTCTTAATTCCAGATGTGTTTTTTTTTGTTTTTTTTTTTTTTACCAAACATGGCTAAGAATCTCTAACTTATAGTTCTGTCCTCTGATTTGGCTGGTTCTAACTACAAAGCTTGCCTTGAATAGTTTGGGAGGGACATTTTTTAAGCTTGTAATAAATACATTTGCCATGTGGTTATATAATAAATCAATACATTACCAAGCTAGAATCTTATTTGTGTCTTGGTAAGACCACAGAGATATACCATGTCTCACACACAGTAATTTACTGAAGACATCTGTGACAGACTGAAAGAACTAAAAACATATTCATGGGGCTTTGACATCCAGATCTGAACATATGGGCATACCCTCACTTTTGCACCCCAGGTCCTCTTCTTAATGACCATCTTAAGTAAAATTGAACTGGGTTATGCATTTTAACTAATAGACACTTTTACCCTTGTACATGTGATTGCCAGGGTTTGGCTTTAAAGCTCCTTTTCCTGCTGTAATTGTGATCATAATGAGATGTCAGAGTTCAGAGCTTCTCGAGTTTAAGAGAGTTCCATCCAGAATGAATGTGTTTTCCCTGCCTAAAATATCCGTTGCTAAATCATCTGCAACTAACACTGGCAGAGTGCTTTGCAAACACTTCTGCTTGGAAAGTGAGAAACATGAGAAAGTGACCTCTTTGTGGATTAACAGAGAGTGTAACTCACATACAGAAGATTCAAGATTCAGACATGCTAGGATTAAAATTATTGCTCAGTTATTTATTAATGGCATGCCTAAAAATTCAAGTGTCTATTAAGTGGAATGGGCACAATTATCCCTGAAGAGGCATTCTGGAAAACAAAAATTAAAGCACTCACAATATACTTAGGACTTCTCTACATTATCCTCTTGGCATACAAAATTTGCCCTCTGAATATATGCTGCCTATTCTCTGTTGTTCTGTGAATCTGTACTATCCAATATCATAAGGCTTGGTCACCTACTACTAAATTAAATTAAAATTAAAGTTTATCAGTTGCAGTATGAAGTACTCAACAGCCCAATGTGCCTAAAAACTAGCTGTGGCATTGAGTATAATATATTACAGATATTTTTATAATATAAAATATTGGAAACTTCTTTGGATAGCTCCGGAGTTAAGTCAAAATGATGTTGTCAGTATGGATTGCAGCCTTCTTATCAAAAACTTAAAAGCTAATATGCACAGACAAATGAGTGGAGGGTTGGGTCACTCTAGAAAGGGAAATATAATAGATAGTTATGGATAAATTGATTGGAAACTGGAATGGTAAAATCAAATGGGGAGGAGAAGGTAAGAGGAGAGTGAGGGCAGGAATAGCTAAAACTAAGGACCATTTGAGGGGTCATATGGAATTGTTAAATGTAATATAAAATAAATTCTCTTTTATTTTATATTACATATTCATACCAGAAAAAGAATATTTTAGCATTTTCAACTACAGAGCACTCAATAGTTCCAAATTTTAACAGGATAGACATCTCTTTTCTTAAATATGGGAGAAAGATTGATGGAAAATATGGGCAGCAGAAATAAACTGAACATCCTGATCTGTCCCGTTGTCTGTATCTATCCTGTTGTCTTTCCTCCAAGCTCTGTGTGTGTGTGTGTGTGTGTGTGTGTGTGTGTGTGTGTGTGTGTGTGTGTGTATGTGTGTGTGTGTTCCACCAGGAAATTCAGGAGAAGGTCTAAGACTCGTTGCCTTCTCCTCAAAGGAGAGTCACAGCAGAGTTAGCTCTAGACAAGTTCTCACTTTCCTCACTACTCTGCTTTTCTTAAAGGATGCTTGAAATGAAATTATATTGATAGTCTGAATACTTGCTGAAAACAAACTGGGTTGAGTATTCCCGTGGGGTACAAAGCACACACATTTATAAACCTTGAAGCAGGCATGTGTTTTAGGAAAGCTCTATTCATTCAGACTTCAGGGGAAATCAAAGAGAGGTGAGTTGGAGCCAAACTAGAAACAAACACAAAAGCTAAATGTACAAGCGGTAATGGTCACTAAACTAGATGAGAGAGAGACATGAAAAACAAGGGAAAGGCACAAAGACAGGGATTTAAGAACCAAGGTCTGGTATACAAATACAGAAGGATATGTCATGTTCTAGGGTAGAAATTACTTTCTGTAGCTATGTTTTATGGACCATGCCAGACATGGACAAGCTGTAGATTGACCGTCATGTTTCAGAAAGGCAGATGGTGAAGAGATGGGAAAAGAGGGAAATAAAATACATTCCTTTTCTTAGAGCACCTGATGCTACAGTATCAAAATTAGATGTATTCCCTGGTAATAAAATGGCAAATAGCATGTGGGAAGTGACATGCTATTTAAAAAAATAACCACAAATAAATACTCCAGGAAATATGGGAGAAAAAACAAAATGGTTTTAATATGTGGAATCTTTGACTTTATGTAACACTTGATCTGGATTTTCATAGATGTCAAGATTCAATGCTCATAGAGAGAATCTGAATGGACAGAAAGCAAGTTCAAAGGCAAGAGCTGTGGTAACAGATAATGCATTGTCAGCCTATTTCTTGACACAGGGTGTCACTAGTAATTGGCAGAGAAGGGAGTCTGGAAGAAAGGCAGAGAGGATATAGAAAACACTACCTGAGTTGGAGAGGGGCTGCATAGTGTACATAGTGATGAATAGAGAGGAGAATGCAAAGTAGAGGTCATGATGCTCTTGAATGGGGCTGTAAATGCTGCTGAAAAAGTAGAAGTGTTTACAGGGATAGGTTGTCATTTGGTTGGAGGCAGGTCAGAAAGGTAATAAACTTGGCCTTCAGACTTCAAATCAGCATACCTGGGATATAGTGAGTTTCTTAAGGAACAGGAATGTGTGTTCCAATTCATTATTTATTCATATTATGATTAACAGAGGTCTCAAAAGTCTCAAGGGAAGAAACAAACAGATGGTTCCAGAGAACCAGCTAAGCAAGACCCTGAGTCCCTCCATAGGTCAACAAGGCCTCAGCCTCTGCCAAGATTTTACAGAGAAGGATCTTTTGGTACTCATTTGACACAAGATTCCAATTTAAGACTTTTTTGACTATTGATTCAGGTTGCTTCTGAGCCAAGAGGATTCTTGCCTATAGGGAATAAATGTTCCCACTGTCTAAACTCTTTAGAGGATGCAGATATTCATAGCACTGGTTTTGGGTATGCTGTCTTGATACTGAAGATAATACACCAATAATGACTGGCACATATGGGTTTGTTTCTTAACTTTAGATAATATCCTGGAGTATTTTTTAAAAAGTGATGTTTTAGTGATTTGTCATTTCTTTTATTGTCCCTTGCTTTCTTCCCTGGGATAATCTGTAAGAGAGCACATCTAACTCACATCTCTAATAGGGACAGTTTGGTCCATAATTGTAGAGCTATCAAGAAGCTTGCTAAAAATATACAAGCTCTATGACTCTCTTTCATTTCTAATCTCCTTCTCTACACAAAGCAACATGGTCAGAATATGTTCTTTTCAGAATCTGTGAGTCAAGGTCTTTGTTGCCTGGTAACATGTTGAGCTTAAGCATCAGCTGATCTCAAACTTTAGAAAACAACTGAGCCCAAAGCTTAGGGAACACTAAGTCTATGGTCAGGAAGTGAGGCTGATGTCTAAAGTCTACTATGGTGGTTTGGATGAAAGTGGCCTCCACAGACTCATAGGAAGTGGCATTGTTGGGGCTTCGGGACTTGCTGGAGTGAATGTGGCCTTGTTGGAGGAAGTGTGTCACTGGAGTGGGTTTTGAGGATTCAGAAGCTCAAGCCAGCCCAATGTCACTCTCTCTTCCTGCTGATCCAGATGTAGAATATTCAGTACTTCTCCAGC
Source organism: Peromyscus melanophrys (assembly GCA_902168415.1). Lineage (NCBI taxonomy): Eukaryota > Metazoa > Chordata > Mammalia > Rodentia > Cricetidae > Peromyscus > Peromyscus melanophrys. The sequence goes on along the minus strand of CABHPR010140481.1, from coordinate 18,788 downwards.
ACCATGTCTGTATGCATGCCACCATGTTTCTCACCATGATAATAATGAACTAAAATTCTAAACCTATAAGCCAGACCCAATTAAATATTTTCCTTTATAAGAGTTGCTATGGTCACCAGGCGTTGGTGACGCACGCCTTTAATCCCAGCACTCGGGAGGCAGAGGCAGGCGGATCTCTGTGAGTTCCAGGCCAGCCTGGGCTACCAAGTGAGCTCCAGGAAAGGCGCAAAGCTACACACAGAGAAACCTTGTCTCGAAAAACCAAAAAAAAAAAAAAAAAAAAAAGAGTTGCTATGGTCATGATGTCTCTTCACAGCAATAAAAACCCTACCTAAGGTATCCACCAAGGCCATTTCTACAGAGAAGAATTTTTAGATAAGATCTATGTAACTAATAAGCAAATTTCCACAAAGGCCCACATGCTTACATCCATGATTATAACAAAATATTAATGAAGGAAACAGTTCTAAAGTTGATCCATAAACTCATGAGATTTTAGGAAAAATCATAGAAAATAATCTACCCAGGGTGGCTTATTGGAAACCATAAAATTAAAAATAGTTTAAATCCCCCCACAATGTTATGTTAGTTTAGGGACATGAACACTAGTTTTGATTAATTTTTGCTGGTCAACTATAATGTCATTTAAGCAACAAGTTATTTAATCATAGTAATCCTTGAGTGCCAGAAATAGCTAGAAAAGTCATTGAAAATATAAGAGAGAAGGCTGGCCACTACTCAGAATGCTGACCACTATCTGGATATCATTAGTTTGAAACCATTATAGCAAACATCTGATCATGTAAGAGTCATCAGTGATTCACAAACTTTGATGAGGAAAATGCAGTTGCATGATTTTGCATCTTTAATATACTTTTGTATTTGTTGCAGAAATATTAGCCTATCTCTATATGGATAAACTGAATAACTAGATAACCATTTGGATGAAGAATAATTATACAGAATGTGCTACTCTGTGTAAGACTGTGTAACTCTGATACAGTCATGAAAAAATCTTCAAATGTTCCGAAGACCAGGTTGATTATCTGAAAACGCAATAGCAAGTCTAAAAGTAGGCTGAGGAACAGTCTCAGATTAAATGAAATTAAAGAGATGGATAATTAAGTAAAATATATTATCTTAGTTAGATAGTTCTATAATAGCCTGCAAACCTTGATTAACTATAGTTACATAAAATGTCTTTATTCTTAGAATATACATCCTTAGACTCTACAAATACATAGTTATCATAGCAATTACATATATGACCTACTTTCTAGTGATCTACAAAATTGTGTTTATGTACATATATTTATTTGTGCATGTACATGGAAAGATGATTGCCAAACAACAAATTAATAGATCAAATGTGCATAAATATATATATATATATATATGTTCATTGCTCAATACATTAGCAACTTCTCTATATATTTTCATATAAAAATTATTTATGCCAAACAGAGAAAAGCCCAGGATTAGATATGACCTTTACTTCAGCAAATATTTAAAGCATAATTAATTAGTGTCAGTTATCTTAAGCTGTTTAAAAAGAAACTGACGAGTCAGTAGCACTTTCCACTTTACATTGTAAAGCCAGCTTTTTTTTTTTTTTTTTTTTTTTTTTTTTTTTTAACAGGGGTTCTCTGTGTAGCTTTGCGCCTTTCCTGGATCTCGCTCTGTAGACCAGGCTGGCCTCGAACTCACAGAGATCCGCCTGCCTCTGCCTCCCGAGTGCTGGGATTAAAGGCGTGCACCACCACCGCCCTGTAAAGCCAGCTTTAACCTTAGACAAAAGTCAGACAAAAACGACATAAGGAAAGAAAAGTGATAGGTCAAATTTCTACCGAATCTCCATGCAAAAGTCACAGAGATAGAAAACCAGACCCAATCGCACATCTAAAAGGTTACAAATTATGGTCAAGTGATGCAAGGTTATTTTAGCATATGAAGATCAGCTAATGTATTAATAGTCCAGGCTATAAAATACTTTCAATGAATAAAAAAAATCTTTGACAAAATTCATCACTATTTCATGACAGAAGAAATAGAAGGAAAGTGTTTTAATAAATGTAATATATGAAACCTGAAAGTATTTTAAGAAAAAGGGAAAAAAAGTCTACTCTGATCACTTCTATTCAACATAATACTGAAAGTCCTGGCCAGAAGTTTTAGGCAAGAAAAGAACCCAAAGGTGTCCAAGTTGGAAAAGAAGTAAAATTATCTTAGCTGGGCATGGTCATGCATGCCTGTAATCCCAGACTTTTGGGCTGGGGGGGGAGGTTTGAAGCCAGAGGATAAGGAGCTCAAGACAGATTTTGCTGCACAGTGAGTTTGAGGCCAAGCAAAGGCTACTGAAGACCTTGTCTCAATAGGAAACAAGCAAAATCCTATGTATCACTTTATTTCCAGGTGACATTTTCTTATACTTAGAAATTTCTAAAGATTAGAGATTCGTTAAATTTTGTTGAGTTCACAGTTTCCTTTTTTAATGTTTGCTTGCTCATATACCAGTTAGTCTGTCTGTGACAATAATTATTTAATATCCTCAACTGTTAGAATGAGTAAACAAGCTCAGAAAAACTTAAGATACAAAATTAACATTATATTATATTATATATTCTCTTGGCATAGTAGCCAAGTCTTATATTCATCAAAATTCTCCACAGGGTACCCAGCAGTATACTGTAGACTTACATGCCCTCAATTTTGGTTAAATAATGATGATAGTAATAAAAATAGCTAATGCCTGCTGAGAACATACTAATTTCTGGTGCTATCCTAAGTATTCTATTTGTCTTAAAAAATTAATTCTCTACAATGATTTTACGAAGTATAATTTACAACTGATCCTATTCAGATAAGAAAACTGAGACCCAAAGAGCTTAAATATCCAAGTAAAATGACAGAGCCGGGAAGAAAACCCAGTTTTAGGTAGGTCACATTATGCTACTCAAGCTTGGGCCTGTCAGGCACACTATGAAATTCATGCTCAGGCCAGGTTGAAATCATGGCATCTGAAAAACAGCACTATTAACAATTTGGACAGCAGAAGCATGTCTGCAGATGGAGGGACTGGCAATGTCATAGGGTAGCCTTGCACTCAATAGCCCACAGGGGCCTGTGTGGTCATACTGCACAGTGTCTTGTTGGGAAGGATGCAACTTTCTTGTGGTGATTTGTGTACTTCTTCCTCAAGACCAGCAAAGATCACTTTACTCCTCATGTCTTTGAGGCATCTGCCTTTGTTTTCTTTCTAGTGTGTCTCCCCACACTTTCAAGAGTGCTGAGTCCCCATTCTTTCAAAAATAAATATTGATCTATAGAAATACTTATTTCCTTACTTTACTAAAATTGAAATAAAGTGGGAACACAGCTTGGTAATTGTGAGTAGATTTCTTGGTTTAAGTGGGTAAAGACTGCCTCTTAGCTTCTAGTCACATTTAAAGTCTATGTATTTTCTGCCACTGTGTGTGGGAGCCAATAGAGACTCCATAGTGTGGCCTTATTTTATTTTGTCTCATGGTCAGAAAGTCCAAGCTTGTTTTGCCTTGCAAGGCTGCATAATAGGTAGGATGTTTTGACCAAAGGCGTGGTTACTAGGTGTCATATACTTCAAGGCCTAATTACAGCATGCTTTGCCATAAGGCATGGCTACTAGATACTTTGAGAATTAAAGAAGTGCTTACACTTGCCTGTACTTTGTCCTTGAGGGGGGAGGTCTTTTGCCTCTCTCCTTGCTGATGTATAAAAAGCCCAGAGGAGCCGGGCGGTGGTGGCGCACACCTTTAATCCCAGCACTCGGGAGGCAGAGGCAGGCGGATCTCTGTGAGTTCGAGGCCAGCCTGGTCTACCAAGTGAGTTCCAGGAAAGGAGCAAAGCTACACAGAGAAACCCTGTCTCGAAAAAACCAAAAAAAAAAAAAAAAAAAAAAAAAACCCCAGAAGCTTTTTTTTGTCTGTCTTTTTCTTTTATGTCTGTTACACTAGGTGTTATCCTTTATGTCTCTATTTTTCATATCTATTATTTTTCAATCCTCACTCTTCCCTTCAAGGACTGTTCGACAGTCAGGCGGGACCTGGCAATTGTGAAACCAGACAAATACAAAAAGTAAGTTCCTCCTAAGGCAGATTGTAGAGAAAACTAGGTTAAGCCAGCCAATAAACATGGCTACAGTCTCCTCTCATGATGTACTTGCTAGCCTCACTGATCAAACTCTGTCGTATGAGTACAAGTGGGCAAGATTAGGGTCAATGTTCCACTACTGAAGAAGGCAACATAGCAAAGAAGTGTGGAAATATCACAGAGGAGAAAGTGAAGGATTAGGAATAGGAATCCTCAGACACTTTCCCAGCTTAAACTGGAAAAGGAACAGTATGACACATGGTTTAGCTTCATGATCCATGAAGACTCAGCCCTAGCACCCATTTCTAAGTAGATAGATGAAATGAAATCATCAGAGATGACCAGAGAACATAGGCCACATGTTAATGTGTTACATAACATGTTAACAGAAAAGTCATGTTAATCCAAACAACTAACAAAGTGCACCTAAACTATAGCCTCCTGTTGTTGTCCTAAGTCCCAAAGCAAAATGGTGTGTCAAGAACCAATTGACCTCTCTGAAAAGGCACAACCACCATACTTACAACATTTATTGAGCTGGTCAGTGTGCGATTAAGTCCTCATCCACTTACAGGAGATCCCACAGAAAAGGGCTATGTCTTACAAAGCGTAGAGAAAGGCTTGGGGAGCTGACAACTTTGAAAGGGGACCTTGAATGCCCTAATGATAGAAAGAACAGAGAGAAAATGTTAGATACACATTTCCTGAGAGGATAACCAGATGACTTGGAGAGGTGTGGGACAAAAATAGCCTGTATTACAGGACTGTCATTTAACAGAGTTTGTGGAATTATGTGTCAGAAACATGAAGAGGAAATGGAAAACAGCTTGGGCTGACCAATGCTTTGGCTACCCTGGTCTGGGAGAAATTCCTGAGCTGGTTTTTAACATTAAAATCTTTTCTTTTTCTTTTTTTCACTGTTTTAAATTCTTTTATTTTTTGACTAAACTGTCGAGAGAAACAAAATTTAAATGACTCAACATATGTCACCCAGAACTACTGAGCCCTGAGTTCTTTTTCAAGACAGTCCTCATGAGAGGTCTATTTTTGGTGTGGGCAGATTTCCATTTCAACTGATGCCTTTTCCTTCTCTTGTATTCAGCCTGGGAGCCAGTTGGGATTCTTAAAAAGGCCTGCTGTGTTGCTGAGTGTCCTGGAAGAATACAGCATTGCAGTGGTTCAGAGGAACCAATAAATCATGACCTGGAAACACCAGCCACTGTGCCCTTCTGTTCAGCACAAACAAAAGGAAATGCTGTTTCTCTGCTCCCTGCCTTTGTGTCAACAGAGCACCTGGGGATTATGAGGGGGTAAAATTAAAACCTGAGAGCTAGAATTTTTCTAGCGTGAGTGAAATTGTTCCTTTGAGATTATAAAGATAGTAACACAGACTTCTCTCAAATCTGGTTCCAGGAACATAAGGAGAGTAAATACCCCTGTCCCTTTTCTGTGGGTCGTGCTGGCCAAAGGGGAGAGGACAGAGATGCTCTGTAGAAAGCCCATGCATTTTTCCATATTCTCCTAGTTTGCTTTGATAAACAGGATGCCACATCTTTCTGTTGGTATAGTTAAACGCTATGGCACAACATCAGTCTGGTACAATGAATAGCTGTACAAAGGACAGATTCCTTGGGGAAGGTAGTTCTCCCTTGAAAGCTTGATTGGTATCCTATAGACAAGAAGCACACCTTTGTTGTGTTTCTGCATTGAAATCACAAAGTTGTTTGCTTTCACAGTTTGACCTACCTACCTGGGCTAATGAACCCTATTCAATATATCTTCAAAGCTTTATAATATAGAAACTTAGTGTAGGTAAGAACAGTGAATAAAGGAAAGCTTAAGTGTCAAAATGTGTGAGTCACACACATTGATCACCCAAGATCCACTATGGATTTTCCTCAGATCTATCCCTCAAAATCTTATTTAGAGCTCAATTGTTCTTACTTTAGGTACGATTCAAACACAGCTTCCACTTTCTAGATTAAAGTATAAAGTTAGAAGAAAGAATATTCAGAAGTATAGGCTGAATAAATGGAGATACATGACCACTTATCAGATGGAATTTTTTTTTTAATTCTTGGTCTTGAGTACACTAATTGACAAAGTTTCTTTCTTACGATGTGATTTTCTGTATTGCCATTTGGTATACATTTCAGACTACATTCAATATATATTGAAGGTGAAAGCTGTACACCTGATCTGTGACTCAAACTGTACTGTAACTCTGACCATCTTCTGGGAACAGCACCAAGGGAAATAACATCAGAAGCAAGGTGATGTAAACATAGAGCTCCGTTCAGCACTTACCTTGAGCATGCACTGTCTTATGTTAGTGACCTAGGGATAAATGTCTGAATGAATAGAGGGTGTCAGTTTCATGTTCTCAAGAAGTAGTGTGATATGCACACACCTACAGGCTTTTTTTAGGGTATCCGTCTCCCTTCATATTGGACTCAGTAACTTTGGGAATTTTTTTCTATGTTTATGTCTATATGTAGTTGGCAGTATCAGGTGTGTAGAATTATAGATCTTTGATTGCTATCTTCTCTAGTAAGCTTGACTCACATTAACTGAGGAAGGTTTGATTTTAACAGGTTAACAGATCACATTGTGTTATACATATTAGATGTTTTTAGCCCACTTCTACATATGTCTGATTCATCTTACAAAGTAATCAAATGCTATTGTTCACTCTGCATCATCTGACATTTTGCACATCTACAGCCAAGCATAGAGAGGGGCCTAGTGGAAAACTATGGTGAACGCCACTTTCTGATCAGTGTCTTTCTGAATAGATACCCTTCTTATGAAAAGTACCTTAGGAATTAAGAAAATGGATGTCCTGTTCCTTCTAGAAATACATTTGGAATTCCTTGTCTATATACTCATAGTTGCTAAGCTTTATGTTTAGCAGTGAGACAGACACAAGAGAAGATGTGAGTAAGATCCATGTCAGGTGAATAAGTACAACCCACAGGGCTCCCCTAGTTCTCCATGGCACAGAATTCAGTGTACTTGATAGAGTCTAAGTTGAACTGGGAAACTTTCACAGAGGAGAAATTCAATTCTTTTAGAAGCAGGATGGCTAAGGGGTCTCTTAATAGCTCTTGAGGCCACAGCAATAATCAAACTCTGTCACTTACAAAGTAGATAGTCAGTCACAATCATTTGGAAGCATATTTAAGAATAATAAGTTTCTGGATAGGGTTCTTATCTTGGTTGTGGCCTTCTCTAAATTTCAAAAGCTTGATCAGCCTGAAATGGTGGCACTAAATTATAAGACTAGAAAATTAACTTTGATGTTTTTAAAATGTAAGATCTATCTGGTTTAAGTAAAGTATATAACTATAATTCAATTCTTCTTTTAACTGACTTGAACCAGTTTCTAAGAATAATTTGAAAAATATAAAACAATGAAGCAGTTAACATGCTATTCTATCTGATTTACTCACTTTATCAAGCAAAACCTCTTTCCTCCCCTCTAGGAAATAAGGAGCTAAAAGGAGACACATTACTTCAGCAGTAATTGAGGTCACAGTAATCTGTGTCTTGGAGAATCAAAGAAAAACATAGATGATTAAGGAGTTGGTTCTTGGTCACTTTTGGAGACACTCCTCCCATTGTGTGGATGTTATTACTCTGTTAAATACAAACCTTTCAGCCCCACAGAGCAAAGTTTTCTTATTTCTGAAGGCCTATAAAATAGAGGGTTTAACAACTGCATTTTTGTCTGTCAAGGGCTTTAAAAACAATGTCATCTACTATTTCTACCCCCATGGGACAGTTTTGAAGGGGGTTCTTTGCTGGTAAATATTGGAAACAGGAATGATGTCCTAGAGGGCATGGATGCTGTATCAACACACTGCTTTTCTTTCTGGAAATCACCAGAACTGAGACAGATGAGCGTGAGGAATGTGAGTGTCTCTATAATGGAATACTAGGAAAGAATAATTGATTCTTCTATACTTAAATGATTCCATTATAACACCTGAATTCAGGCTGTGTGTGTGTGTGTGTGTGTGTGTGTGTGTGTGTGTGTGTGTAAGCAAATAATTCTGTAGGTGTACAGCACAACTTAAATCTCATCTTTGCCTACACTATTGAACTGTTTGCACAAGTAATACACACCACCACTTGTTTTCCTATGTGTCTCAACAATGTCCATTCAGTCTCATTGCTATATATGCCCTAAAAACCTGAAGGTTAGATCTTGAATACTTCAAGCTTAGTTGTATCTCTTCTGACACATATTCTTGACAATAAATTCCAGTGCTTACATAAGAGTTTCAGAATAGATTTAAAGCCGGGCGTTGGTGGCGCACGCCTTTAACACATCCAGACGGTTCGTGTAGATCTCATCCATTTCTCCGTCATTGGGCTATCCCTGTGTCTTTCTTGGGGTCCTGTTTTCCAGGTAGCCTCCCTGGTGTTGTGAGTAGCCATCCAGTCATCCTTGTTCCACAACTAGTATCCTCCTATGAGTGGGTACATACCATATTTGTCTTTCTGAGTCTGGGTTACCTCACCCAGGATGATTTTTTCTAGATCCATCCATTTGCCTGCAAACCTCATGATGTCATTGTTTTTCTCTGCTGAGTAGTATTCCATTGTGTATATGTACCACATTTTATTTATCCATTCTTCAGTTGAAGGGCATCTAGGTTGTTTCCAGGTTCTGGCTATTACAAATAATGCTGATATGAACATAGCTGAGCAAGTGCCCTTGTGGTATGATTGAGCATTCCTTGGGTATATGCCCAAGAGTGGTATAGCTGGATCTTGGGGGAGATTGATTCCCAATTTTCTAAGAAAGCGCCATATTGATTTCCAAAGTGGTTGTACAAGCTTGCATTCCCACCAGCAGTGGAGGATTTTTAACTGTCTGATTTTGTGCAGGTCTTGTGTAGGTAATGCCTGCTACTATGTGTTCCTGTATATAACAATCATGTCATGTCCAGAGGAAAATATTTCACAGATACTTCCCCAACCTCTGGCTCTTACAGTATTTCTGTCCCTTCTTCTGTGATATTCTCTGAGCCTTGGGGTAGAGTGTGGGTCATTGATAGGGATGTTCCATCAATGGCTGAGCACTCATGGTCACTTTGTGCTCAGCACTTTGAACAGTAATGTGTCTCTCTGCATTAATCACTAGCTACCACAATAAGCTTTCTGACCAAGATTCGGTGCAGCATAAATCTTGGATATAAAAATAAATATGTCCACTCGGGAGGCAGAGGCAGGCGGATCTCTGTGAGTTTGAGGCCAGCCTGGGCTACCAAGTGAGCTCCAGAAAAGTCACAAAGCTACACACAGAGAAACCCTGTCTCGAAAAAAAAACCAAAAAAAAAAAATAGATTTAAAACTCTTACCACCAAAAAGATTAAAAACAAAACATACAAAAACCACAACAACCTGCCTAGAGGAAAGATGCCACTTCTGTAGGGAGGGATTGAATGCACAATCTGTAACTCAGGCTGCCTTTGAACTCTCCATCTTCCTACACCTAATTCGCTACAACACTTAGTCTTTCCTGTCTTCTTGTTTTTTTTTTTTTTTTTTTTTTTTTTCATTTTCTCTTTTCTCTTGAATTGTCCTTGGCCCTCTGAATCATATCCAAGGGCTATCAGATGAAACTGTTTTTCTAGAAATGTTGACTATGAGACATAAGGATAGACTTTGTTCTACCCTTAAAACAAGTTGTGAATACATCCAGTGAAAACTTTATACACTGTGTTCCCGAAATGAAGTCACCTAGTATTCTTCTGCACCCTCCTGATCCCACCTACAAGTGATGGTCTTAACTACAAGTGCACCACACCCAGATGCATTCCTTCCTTAAACCACAGAAGTTCACCAAAGAACACACTTTTGTTCTATTGGATGAAAAGCAGCAGCCAAAAATTGTTCAGAAGGAAAGTGAGGGCTGTTCGATGTTCATTTTTATTTGTATTCTGATCACACAGTCTTATCTCCAAGTGGTATAATTTTACCTCTGAAATAACTTCAGATGATACAAGAGCCTGTGCCAGTCCCCTCTCTACAGAGAGAAAAGGGTGGGGGTGAGGCCAGAATTGCTTATCTTGCATTTCTCACAAATTAAAAGGGAAAAAAATAGCAACATAAAAGTGCAGATAGAGAAGCAGTGGGCAGTTTCCTGGGTCAGACTTTTCTATACAGAGGAACTTTTATAGACAGTCTGGGCCAGAGCTTCCCATCCTAAGGGACAATATACAAAAAGGAAGCCCCCACATTCCCCTCGTTCCATCTCCTTCACCTTGCTGTTTTCACAAGAAAATCTAGGATTCTTTCACCCTTCCCACTCGCTTTTTTGTTCAGTACACCCCAAGTCTATTCTCAAATGGGTATCAGTATCAAAGTTTCCCTCCTGGAGAGCAGAGTGCGGTCAATTATCTGTTGATGATTCTGAGAAAAATAGCTGTGTATAATGAAAGTGCTTCAGCTAGCCTAGAAAGTGATCATTTTAGGCAATCTCTGCAGCTTCTGCAAGTCTCTTGTGATACTCCCCAAACCTAATCATCTTCCATATTTTGCCCACTTTCCTGAGCAGCAGTGAGTGTGTGTGTCTCTGTTCCATTAGCATTAATGGCAATTGGGAGTACTTACGAGGATGCTAGCTTTCCCCCAGAGATGTAATTTTGTGCATTAAGATATCAAAACACAAGAGGATCCGCATTGATATGCGGTGGATTCATAAGATTGGCTCCATTAACACTAATGGGAATGAGGTGATGTTTTCCCATCACATCAACAAGGTAGATGTAGAAACCCTTGTACCTCAGGATGCCCAGGCTTGCTGACTGACCTCAGCCTTGCATGTAGTTGGCTTTGTTTTCCAAATGCAGCTGGATATATTCAGCAGAGACCCCTGATTGCATATAAATACCAGGTCTTTATCCTGGTTGCCATCAGTCTTGGGTGTGGCTTTAAATGATTGTATAAGATTGACACCATAAGCCATATTTCAAATGTCAGGCCAGTCCATTTCTATTACAACTGTAAACAACATAAAAATCAGAGATACCCATTTTCTTAGAAGGCAGATGGAAAATCTTTACTATCAAATATCCCTACCTGCTATATGCTTGAGCTACACAGCAGACAGGCTATTCCCCTGGGGGCTACTCTGCTTTTCCTCCTTAGAGTAAAATTGGGACTTAATTGTCTTTTCATGCTTTTTCTGTTATCCTTTAGGATACCTTCTTCCTATTGAATATGTTTACTACTTAATATTTAATTGATAATGCAATCCCAGTGTCCCAAAATATGAAAATAGAAAGTATAGCACATGTTAAAGAAGATAATATTGCTGTGGGATGGTCTGTATGTCAAACATGTTGCTTATTGGTCAATGAATAAAACACTGATTGGCCAGTGGTCAGGCAGGAAGAAGTATAGGCGGGACAAGGAGGAGAGAATTCTGGGAAGTGGAAGGCTGAAGAGACACTGCCAGCCGCCACCATGACAAACAGCGTGTGAAGATGCTGGTAAGCCACAAGCCATGTGGCAAGGTATAGATTTTTTGAAATGGATTAATTTAAGATATAAGAACAGTTAGCAAGAAGCCTGCCACGGCCATACAGTTTGTAAGCAATATAAGTCTCTGTGTTTACTTGGTTGGGTCTGAGCGGCTGTGGGACTGGTGGGTGACAGAGATTTGTCCTGACTGTGGGCCAGGCAGGAAAACTCTAGCTACATAATATTGTGGTGGTATTGTGTTCCCCAAAATATTGTGTACCTTAATAAACTTATCTGGGGTCAGAGACAGAACAGCCACAATATTAAACATGAGGATAGACAGTGGTATCATACGCCTTTAATCCTAGCATTCCAGAGGCAGAAATCCATGTGTTCAAGGATACACCCAAGCATGGTGATCCACGCCTTTAATCCCAGAAAGCAAGCCTTTAATCCCAGGGAGTGGTGGTAGAAAGCAGAAAGGTATATAAGGCGTGAGGACCAGAAACTAGAGGCATTTGGCCTGGGTAGGCATTTGCCCTGGAGAGGCATTTGGCCTGGAGAAGCATTGGCCTAGTTAAGCAGCAGCAGTTCAGCTGAGACCCATTCAGAGATGAGGACTCAGAGGCCTCCAGTCTGAGGAAACAAGACCAGCTAAGGATCCAGTGAGGTGAGATAGCTGTGGCTTGTTCTGTCTCTCTGACCTTCCAGTGTTCACCCCAATACCCGGCTCAGGTTTGATTTTATTAATAAGAACATTTAAGATTCATGCTACATAATATAGTCAAAATTATCCACTAAGAGTTCTTAGTTGGCAAGGAGTAAAAACTTTGGATACAAGGAAATGGAAACTTAGCAATAAGAACAGCAATTAACTGCATAGAATTAGATATCCCTGGATTCCAGTCAAATGTTTAGTGTATAGTTTTGATGTAATGATTTAGCCTCTATTATTTTGGTCTATCATCTACCTCTACATACCCACAAACTTATCTTTCTATGTAATGTGGATGCACTTTTTAGATTATTGTTAAACTTTGGAGCAGTTATTGATGGCCATGATAATACTGGACTCAACACTTATCTCAGTCCCTTTCTTTAGACAACTCTGTTAGTGAGTATATACTATTTTCTTTGTACATTAGTATGTGCAAGTTGTATAATGAGTCAATTAAGATAGGTTATTTCAAAACACCATGCAAATATTTGTCTAATTATGGATTCATGTAGGAGTTGTCTCTCTACAAATAGCACATAGTTTCAAGCCTGCTAAAGAAGACAAATTTTAAGCTGGACTTGGTAGCACATGACTAAAATCTCAACCCTTGGGAAGCTGAAACAAAAGTGGCATGGATTTGAGACCAACCTTGGCTACAGTACAAGATCTTGCATTAATAGAAAGAAGAGGGGAAAAAAGCAAAACAAAACAAAGAGAAGTTGTGCAATTAAATGCTAAAGAGTGACATTTCTTCAGGCACATCTCTGAAGGCAAACTCTGAGGCAGGGCCTAGAGTAACTTCAGGTATCTAGGTAGTTTGGTTAGGTCCAGTTTTAGGTTGAAACTGACTCATGCATCTGCAGGGACTTATTCAGAGCAGGTTGGATGGACAGAATGAGAGCAAGTGGCCAACAAAGCTCTACATCCATCTCTCACACAATACAGATGACAGTGAAGGGGGGGTACCTTCTTATGGGGCCACATTTCCAAATGCGCCTTGGTGAACTAACTCCAATACCTTGCTTTCCAAATTTGGATGCAAAGTCTGAAGCTTTTCCTTCACTGGAGAAAAACAAAAAACAAAAACTCTCTCAAGCTACATAAGTACACTAACATAGTTTGCTCTTTCCTCTCTCAATTCTCTGTATCTGTCAAATAAATGTTCCTGAGATGAGAAGAAATGGATGGCTGTTACCAGGGTCACTATTAATGTTATTTTAGTCTGTGTTGTCTACTCAGTTTGCTGGGAGAACACAGACGGTGATTGCTAGAGCATAACTTTAGGAAGCAGGCAGACAGGAGCTGAACTGAAGCATTCTTGCTCCTCTTGTGATATTGAACAAATTGTGTCATTGACTTCTCCTTTGTCTTATAACGTATAAGAACATCCTTTTGAATGCATGTTCTGTCAGCTCTCTCAGAGATGAGAATTTATGTGCAAGTGATTTATTGAAGAGCTGCTCCCAGAAAAGAGTGGTGCAGTGGTTTGAATAAGAATAGCCCCCACAGGTTCATTTATGAACGTATGGTCCCTACTTGGTGGAACTGTTTTGGGAAGGATTAGAAGGCATGGCCTTGTTGGAGGAAGCATATCATTGGGAATGGGCTTTAAATTTCAAAAGTCCATGCCAGGCTCAGCAGCTGGTGCTTTCTCTCTCTCTCTCTCTCTCTCTCTCTCTCTCTCTCTCTCTCTCTCTCACTTTCAGAACAGGATCTGCTGTTCCCACAACGTGCCTCCATGCCTGCTACCTTGCCATGCTCCCTGCCATGATAGTCATAAACCCATCCATTGAAAGTAATCCCCCAATTAAATACTTTCTTTTATAGACTGCTTTGGTCATGGTGTCTCTTCACATCAGTAGAAAAGTAGCCAAGACAAATTTGAAAGCACTTAGGAGAGCTGGAAGAACAAGAAGCCAGATGAGGCAGGAAAAATGTTCGGGTAGAGTCGGTCAGTCTGGTCCCAAGCCAAGCTCAAGAGTGGAAATCATACAAGACAAATGAGCTGAGATTTCTATTTCAATGCTAACCAGTTATAACTAAGATGGACTTCCTTGTTCTTCAAGGAGGGACAATACATACCATAGCAGTCTATTTGAACTCTAAGTTTCCTGATTATAAAATGATAACATACATAGTTTTCTTCAGTCATAATGCAACACATGTAAGGCTGTTTGTAAAATTATTGTTAAGTCTTGGTCACAGAACTGAGTGGGGTTCTAAAGTTCACACGTCCAGCCACAGAAAAGCCTTAAATGATCAAGTAAGACTGAGAAGAGTCCAGTTTCACTCTTTCATTTCAGACTCTAGGATTATATAAACTTCAAAAGCAGGCTTACATGGTAGGTGATCACATGTGTCTTCTGGGTGGTTCTATTTCTAAAGTGGATTAAAATTAAGTAAAGGCTTAGATGTGAACATCATTCTGTGAGTTTTCTGGAGTTGTTTTGAAAAAAAATATAGGTATAGAGGATTAACAATTCAAGCTATCACCACTTGTTGTTTTCATATTTGTAAGCAAAGTTGTACCAGCAACACAATACTTCACACTGACAAGATAGTGTTGTATTTTTGTTTAAAGAGACATAGAATGTGAACAATCTCACATTCTTTTCTAAGAACATAGTCAGTACACTCCACATTGAACAGTACATCCTACCATTTAGTTAGACTCTTTGCTACTTTGCTAAACATCTTGCATGTGTGTATGTATATGATGTGTATGTATGTGTGTGTGTGTATGTGTGTGTGTGTGTGAATGTGTTCAACTATGTGTCAATACAGGTGTGTGTGTGTGTGCGCGTGCGTGCATGCGTACCTGTGTGTGTGTGTGTGTGTGTGTGTGTGTGTGTGTGTGTGTGTGTGTGCAGGTCTGCATGCATATACACAACTTGACTAGTGTAGCTAGCTAGCTAGCTAGCTTCCTGAGGAAGCTCTATCTCTGCCTCCCAGTGCCATGACTATAGACAAGCAACCAAGACCACCCTGACCCTTACTTGGGTGATAGGGATTTTAAACTTTCTTCCTCATACTTGCACAGTGAATGCTTTACCCACTTGAACCATCTCCCCAGCCCCAACTTTGCTATATAAACACTTTGCTTTTTACAGAGAAGAGCCTTTGCTTTCTAGTGAAGGGAAACACTCAAGCTATTAATTCCATTTTGCATGCATCCCTAGTATCAGGAGGATTGGGAGTTCCAATCATACAAGAGCAGCTTTAGCTGGGGACTGACTAGTATACCCCCACCTCACTTCCTTTAGTATGAGCTGAGATGAAATAAATAAACCCACTTGGGCTCTTGCTGAAACTGGGAATTTACTTGCAACCCTGTCCTCCTTGTTAGCTTTCTCTCTCTCTCTCTCTCTCTCTCTCTCTCTCTCTCTCTCTCTCTCTCTCTCTCTCTCTCTCTCTCTCCCTCTCTCTGTTGTTTTCCCCAGTCTTTTGTAAAAATGTTTGTGATGCTGCATAATAAAAATGAACATTTTCTACCTTAGGAAATATGTAATCTTCAGGTGGTAGAGCTATGGAAAAGTTTACAGTGTAGAAACAATGCTAACAAGGGTTATCCAGTGTATTCATTGTTACACAGACAGTGAGTTGGTGTGTGTTTTTTTAATCAAAAATATTTTGATTATAAAACCTGGAAACTTAACCTGCACATCACCTTTGATCCTTTGAACTTGAAAGTGAGAAAGTGTGAAAGATCTTTCAGTGCCTATTCCAAGAGGCATCCATTTCACACTCTGTGCTGGAATGTTCTAGGCAGCTCTGGCTTTGTTTATAGATCATCTCCTAGACAACTATGTAGATGTTTCTGGATTTTACATCATATTCCATAGAGACAACTTAGAGTGATACTTCTCATGTAGTTTTATGTTTGTGTTAGGTTTTATTATGGGCCTTTGATGAATCCCAATGCTTGCTGCCAGTGCTTTCTTTCTCTCCACCCCACAGAGTGGTATTAAAAATTATCACCAGTAACAGAGGCTCATCCTACAGAAATGTAATATCGCTGAAACCTAACCTGCTGAAGTTCAAAGATGAGATCACTAAGTTGAAAGGAGAGCTTTCTGTGTGGGATAATCTTACTGACTGTTATGAAGACTGGAGTTTCAACTGTTCTCAGCATGTGTTGCCATGGCGGGGGGGGGGGGGGGTGAAACAGAAACAAAGTAGAGAAATGAAGCTAATTCAGTGGAATTTGGTACCAAAATGAAATGAAGATCTTCTCTTTCTCATTTCCTCACTTAGTTACCCTGAGACAGTACTCCTGTCACTTTCTGTTTGCACCCCACTGTGACTCCCACAGTGACATTCAGCACACCACCACCACTCAGCCATTATTCTAAGGTTTCTGCTCTCTGTCCTTTTAAGATTTATAAAACATTTTGGAAACTAAAAAGAAAATTGTCATATAAAAGAGTCAACAAAATTGTATATCCAAGACCTAAAACTTTTTATTACATTTATTTATTGTGTGCTTCTTTGTGCCTCTCTCTCTCTCTCTCTCTCTCTCTCTCTCTCTCTCTCTCTCTCTCTCTCTCTCTCTCTGTGTGTGTGTTCACACATGGGCACACATACCACAGTGCACATGTATAGGTCAGAGGAAAGCCACCCTGTGTGTCATGTGTGTCCTTTGATTGAACTCTGGTCTTCAGGGCTGGAGGCAAGTGCATTAACCTGATAAACTACCTTGCCTGCCCAAGAATTAAAATCTATATACTAAGGACCTACTGTTGTTTTCTTGCTCTGCCCTTCCTCCTATGTATTAACTCAAAGAACAGTATATATATATGGACTTAGAGGCTAAAGACACATTTTGTGGTAGATCGTCACATATCTTCAACCATGTGGAAAATGCCATACAAGATGAAAGCTCCATCTCCCTGAAGAAGTATACAAAATACATGAGATGTGTTTTCATTGATTAGCATAGTGACAAACAAGTACATTCTATTATTATCATATGGGTCTAGTGTCTCAAGAAGACATTTAGAAGTAGATTGTCAAAAGACAAACATTGAGCAGGAAATCCACGTTGAAAAGTGGACGGCTGTGGGAAGACTTAGAGGCTTAAACAGCATCTCATGCCTGGGGTCTGCATGAACAATAGCATGGCAGAAGGGAATTTACAAGAGCTATCCAGCACTCAGAGGGAAATAAAGAGTTTTGAACAACTGGGTTCTTCTGTTTGTTTCATTTTGTTTTTGACACAATATCTTATTATGCAAAATTGTCTGGCCTGGAAATCTATGCAGACCAGGTTGTTTCAAAGTTGGAGTGATCATCCTGCCTCTACCTTCCTAGTGCTGGGATTGAAGGTGTGTAACACCATGCTCAGAAGTAAGAAACAGTTTATAACTTTAAAACTGAGGAAATTTAACCATGGCTAAATGATCTTTCAAATGTCTTTGAAATAACCATATCTTCCATTTTTAAATTTTCATTGGTTAGTATTTAAATTTTTACATTAATTACATATTTCTGATTGATAAACAATCGCAAACTAAGTGATTGAAGCAATGGTTATTTTATTTACACATAATTCAATGACTATTATTTAAGCTACTCCCTGCTTCTTCTTTTGGTTCTGTCTAGAAACTCATACACCATGTTTCATCTTGAGCTTTGATGGGCTGGGTAGCTTGAATAATTTGGATATATATCCTCCTCTTTGGGAGATAGACTGAAGTCTTAACGTTATTTGAGTTTTGGATATGGAATAAGTGTTCTGCCTACGTCACTATCTTGACCCATTCGTTAGACGCACTCAGTCTTTTCAGTCTGCCCTAGGGAAACTGCCTCTTGAACTTACCATGGGGAAATTCTGATATGAAGAGAGATGAGAGTGATGGAACTAACTAAAACTTGTATAATCCAATCAAAATATAGAATGAATTCTAAGATTTTAAAGTTGGGAATAAGTCTATCTTAACTAGCTACTTCAAACATCCTGGAACAGTTAGCTGAAGAAGCGGTCCGAGAATCTGGTTCAATTCCTTTACAATAAGACATGGAAAGAATCCATGGTGATAGGAGACTATCCACGGCAGTTATGAGGCTTAGCAAGGGTGGTGGCATTGTCACAGGGAGTAGGAGATGACACTAGGCTGTTAGCTGGCAGTTTGAGTTCTTTCCAGAGATTTCTACTCAGGTGAAGCTGTGATCATGACTTTTACTGGAGAAAAGAATGTCAGAACAAGCCAGCATTGTTAAATCACAGGGTGGCCCCTGTAGAAATCAGCCACTCCTTATATCCAATCTAGAACCTTCACTAAGGTGCTAAAACCCTCGTTTATATGGACACTCAGGTAGAGTGGGACTATAGGATTAGCTTCCCAAATTACACCCTTGTAGCCCATCTAGTGCTGCATTCAGCAGTTGAGCTTGAAGATCCATTCCCCATGAGCTTAGAGACCTTGCCTCTCTAAAATCTATGAAGATATGGAATTTCGGTTATTCTGTT
>CABHPR010140479.1:10594-38043 GCA_902168415.1 Peromyscus melanophrys | reverse complement strand
ATGCAAGTAAAGATATATGGATAAAAGGCTTTACTGTATGACTCACTGTAGTTAGAGTTTTCTCCAGTCCCTCCCAAGCCTGCAGCTGCTCAGACCCAAATAAACACACAGAGACTTACATTACTTATAAACGATATAGCCATGGCAGGCTTCTTGCTATCTAGTTCTTATATCTTAAATTAACCCATTTCTATTAATCTATAAGTTGCCACATGGCTTGTGGCTTACTGGTACTTTACATCTTGTTTCTCATGGCAGCAGCTGGCAGCGTCTCCTGACTCAGCCTTCCTCCTCCCAGCATTCTCCTCTCTGATTATCCTGCCTATACTATACTTCCTGCCTGGCCGCTGGCCAATCAGCATTTTATTTATCAATCAATCAGAGCAACACATTCACAGCATACAGAAAGACATCCCCAGCTACTCACTGTGTCACACTATAGCTTCCATGATGAGAGTTTTCTTTTTTCTACTTTTTTTATTTTTCTCTTTTTTCTCTTAAATTTTATTTTATTTTATTTGGGGGGGAGGAGTTGCAAGGGCAGAGGGTAGATATGAAGGGATGGGAAATGAATGGGATCTAAATGCAAAATGTGAAAGAAACAAAGAATAAATAAAAACAAAGTTAAAAATAAAATTTAGAAAAGCTGCAATGATGATTATTTAAATTTCTGGATACTTATTAACTGACAGCATAAAGCAAAGGGAAATGCCTACATTCCTGACATTTTCTCTTATCTCAGTTTTAGCAGGGAAAGTGTCAGTGTGAATGAGGGATATATATTCAAATGGATTTTGATAAGATATTGAGCACACAAGCAAAGCTGAATGAACTCAGTAGGTATGGATGTAATATATATTATATATACATGTGCATATATATATATACAAGTGAATATTCATGTCACAAGAATAATAAAAAAGATATCATAAAATTTGGAGGGTTTATGGGAGGATCTGGAGGGGAGAGAGAGAGGAATGGGAGTGAAATACGTGCAATGCTCATGTAAAAGACTCCCAAAGAAATAGGTGACTAAAAAATAATAAATAAGAAATGAATAAAGAATAGTACATCAAATTAAATGGCAATCAGCCTTTACTACCCATTTCTTGACAGAGGGACCAGGGTTAAGCAATATTCTAAGAACTCAAGTAGAGGCAGTCTGGATGAGAACAAAACCTGATCCTACTGGAAAACACACAGCCAAAAGTAGTGATCTCACAAGGAGTTAACAGGAGCACACACAGTCCTCCTTCAGCACTTATAACTGCTACATCTACTGCCCATAGATTGAACCCAGTGGAAAGCAAGGACAAGAGAATAGCCTGCCTCCTGAGCCATACTGCAAAACTTAAAAGAAATGTTTCTGTAAGATAAATAAGTAATCTGTAGACCCTGTGAGGCAGGGATTTTTGTTGTTCCTGGTTTACAGAGGTAGAAACCTAAAGAAGGAATTTCCAAGAGTCTCAGAAATGTCAGCACACCAGAGGACTGCATCAAAAACTATTTCTAAATTCAGTCATATCACTCAACTTCAGAACTCTCCCATTACTCAAGAGACACTTCAGTGACCAAATTGAGTCATATGATTCAATTCTTTTTCTTTCTTCTTTCTTTTTTTTTGTTTATTTTTCAAGACAGGGTATCACTGTGTATTAGCCCTGGCTGTCCTGGAACTCTCTTTGTACACCAGGCTGGCCTCAGTCTCACAGAGATCCACCTGTCTCTGCATACTGAGTACTGGAATTAAAGGTGTGTGTCATCATGCCCAGCTATGATTGAATTCTTATGTCACAGAATTCTGATTCTGTGACATCTAAATGGAGATATCACATACTTTGGTATCCATAGTAACAGGATTAAAATCGATTGCATTATAAAACATCCTCCAGAATCACTCTTTCTTTAAATTATTTATATGTATGAGGTGTGCACATGTTTGTGTGGCTGTGTGCACATATGTGTACATCTACATGGAGAACAGAGGTCAACATCAGCATCTTCCTCAACTGCTCTTCACTTTCTTCTTTGAGTAGAGTCTTTAATGGAACCTAGAGTTCACAGTTTCACTAGATTGGGTAGTCAATGAGATCTAGGAATCTACTTGTTTCTGTCTCCATCAATGCTGGGGTTACAGATAGGTGCCACTATACCAAGCTCTTATGTAGGTGCAGGGGATTTGAACTTAGGTCTTCATGCTTGCATGGTTGCAACTATATCATCTAGTCATATCTCCAGCTATCCCTCCACAAATTATTCTTTCATCTAAAGTACAGAGCATTGATTCTCAGTTGAGTTGCTAGATCAGCAGCTAGAGGAACATAATGCAGTAGATGCTGCATTAGATAGTGTATACTCACCCCCAATCCCAAATCTGGCCTACCATTGCTGTTTATCAAACTCTCCAGGGGTTTTTAATTTCAGCTGGATGCTGGGGTTTATGAACTATAATAGATGGTCTGAAGAAACTAAATAGGCCGGGCAGTGGTTGTGCACGCCTTTAATCCCAGCACTTGGGAGGCAGAGGCAGGCGGATCTCTGTGAGTTTGAGGCCAGCCTGGTCTACAAAGTGAGTTCCAGGAAAGGCGCAAAGCTACACAGAGAAACCCTGTCTCGAAAAACCAAAAAAAAAAAAAAAGGAACTAAATAGAATGGTCTACTTTCCATATAGAAAAAAATAGTCTCAGTAGTTTGAGAATGATTTTCTTTAACTCATTCTTCAGTTATAACTGTTTCCAATGGGCCCTCTCAACACACTAGTATTTTACATTCATTTGGAGAAGAAGACCATAATAGTGATCAAGACAAAGAAGAGGCAAGATACTTGCTCCAGAGCATTTGTTATTGGCCTGTTTTTCAGTTAATTCAAAGGAGCCTAGCTATTGAGGCAATGACCTACATTTGCTTGAAAGAGAAAATGGGAGAGTAAGCTCTGATTAGCTCTAATCCTCTCACCAAGCTTTGTGGGGTTTCTCATAGTTTCATATACCCTGTTCCCAATGCTGAGGGATGACTAGGATATGCCACTCTCTATACAAATGTCATCATTCTAGGAGAAAGCTGTCTTTTTTTAATTCCAGGTTAGCAGCCTCCAGAGTACAAAGTACTTATTAAGGTGCAGAGTATATCAGAAAAACCTCAGAAGTTTCCTATCCTTGGGTTACACTCCATAATACTAATTTTATATATTATAGAGAGACCTTAAGATTCTGTACCCTTAACAGGTCCCCTTAATGATTCTACAGCTTCCATTCCCAAGGCTACAATGAACGTTACTGTGTGCTTAAATATGCAGGCTTTGTAGGGCAGGTTCCGCATTACAGCAACTCTTACTACATCTATGGCTTTGGGTAAGTAACTCCTCTGTCATTCTGATTTTTCTTTCTGATCTTGGAATAATATATATATCATAGACTTTTGATAATCCATGCACAGCAACTTGGTGTATTCCCTAGCATGAAGAAATCACTCATTAAATACAGAATATTAGCCATTGTTATTTTTCTGATAACAATAGTGATCAATACCATCATTAAAATACACTGGGGCCAGCACAATGGCTCAACAGGTGAAGGCTCATGCCATTAGACCTGATGATCTGAGTTTGATCCCAGAATCCACACAGTGGAAGAAAAGAAACAACCACTAAGTTGTCTGCTGACCTTTACACTTGCACCATTGCAGACATGAAACTGAATGCGTGCTCATGCACACATGCACACGCGCGCGCACGCGAGCGCGCGCACACACACACACACACACACACATACACACACACACACACTCAAATATAAAAAGGAAAAAGTTAAATTATGCTGATTGAAAAAGAAGGCAGAAAACATATCTATGCCCTTTCTTTTTATAATATCCCAATCGTGGGTGAATTTTCACCTAGGCTGTCTTTTTGTAACAAGTTTCTTACAAAATGAAAATTGAATTTAAAACAGTGGTGCTCCTCACCATTATGCAGGTAGGGAGATAATAAAAAGAATTATTAGGTAACTTTGGAGGAAAGGAGACAATCAAAAGAAGTCTTGACTCACTGCCAGGTCAGCGTGAGGTTGAGAGTAAAAGGTGGGAAGAGAATGGGTATAGTTGGATCCTGCAGGGTTTTCACAGGGCTGTGGAGGGTGATAATGGCAGTGAGAATGCTTTACCAAAGTGTGAAGTCCAAAGTAAAGGCTGGATACTGTCTCATCTAAAGAAACTAGAAAATAGAAGATTTCAACATTTTGAATGACATATCACACCCCTTGATCACCTACCCTCCAAGAAATAAAGTCAAGAACATAAAAGATACTTTGTTTCACAATTTCTTTTGAAAGAGAAAAAATGAATGCATAGAGCCATTTTAAAGGATCTCTTCTGTGTAACACTATTTGGACTTAGTAGGTTATCATAAAAAGATAGAAAAGAAGAAGCCAACAATAACATGAAGTTGCAAATGGGCTGTGTTAGGAAGGATAGAGGGGAGTTGGAGGAAGTAAATAGGGGTGTATATGACCATACTTTGTTGTATTCATGTAGGAAATTCTCAACAATAATGAAATTTTATAACAAAGATATTTTATTTTATGATTTATTTTTATTTATGTTGTATGTGTGGGTAATTATGTGCCATATGTGTGCGGGCACCCATGGAGGAGAGAAGAGGGTGTCATATTCCCCAGAACTGTAGTAACAGCTTTAGTTACAACTATAGTTACAGAGTTATGAGCTGACTAATGTGAGTGCTGAGAATGAATGTGGGTCCGCTGGAAGAACAGCAAGTACACTTTACTGGGCCATCTTTCCAGCCCCACATTTTTTTCTTCTAAATCATTTTCTAATAATGTTGTTAAACCAAATATATTTTGCTTTCTTCAGGTGGACTAATACATATCTAGTGCTTCCTACACAAACTCTGCTCTTTTCTATTCCCTGATCCTTTATCAAACAGTATCTTCTAAAACATAGTCAGTGGCATGTCATGATGAATAATAAACCAGTTACACTGCAAACCCTCCATCCCAGAAGGACTTACCATATAAGCTACAGCAAGCACACACATGACCTCTGTTGTAGAATATTATTTTAAGGTGTGTTACTTTTGTTTATATTGCATTTGTTTAACTCTGTGAAGCTGTGTTACTGTGCCTGTGTAAAACACCTGATGGTCTAATAAAGAACTGAATGGCCAATAGCAAGGCAGGAGAAAGGATAGGCAAGGCTGGCAGGTAGAGAGAATAAATAGAAGGAGAAATCTGGGAGGAGAAGGAACGAGCCAGAGAAGGAGGAGGACCCAGGAGCCAGCCACCCAGCTACACAGCAAGCCAGAGAGTATGAAACAAAGAAAGGTATACAGGAATAGTAAAAGAAAAGCCCAGAAGTCAAAGATAGATGGGATAATTTAAGTTAAGAAAAGCTGGCTAGAAATGTCAAGCTAAGGCCAGGCGTTTATAAGTAAGAATAAGCCTCCATATATGATTTATTTGGGAGCTGGGTGGTGGGCCCCCCAAAAGAATAAAAAACAAACAACTACAACTTCTCTTTCCTTACTTTATTTAAAGTTAAACATTCCTGAACTAGAGTACCTTTTGCCTCTCATTCCTTATAAACCTCTGAGACAATTTCTCAATAAATTTAATGTGGAAGAAAACTATTCAAACCTTTGAGTCCTTATGTCTTCTAGTGGCAAACATTGATTTCACTGCCAATGGGTCAGTCACTATTGGGACAAAACCAAAGATGAAACTTTTTCTGGCTCACCAATCCTATGGCTTCTCTTAAAAATGAAGAAAGGAAGGGAGAGGACCAGCTATTTGTTGCAGGTCCATCACAAGCACCTGCCATAGCCCCTTGATAGGAAGCCGCTTGTGATGGTTAATCATGTTAACTTGATGGGGTTTAGAATCACCATGGACACAAATGTTTAGAAATGTCAATGAGATATTATCTAAAGAGGCTAAGTGAGGAAATAAGATGCACCCTAAATGTAGAAGATACTATTCCACTGGCTTGGGTTCAGGCTGAACTAAAAGGAGAAAGTGAGATGAACACCAGCATTCATTGAGCTGTTTCTAAACTGTTTGACCAGATGCCTCTTGTTTTGGCCACCAACCCTTCTGTGCCATGATGGACTAAACCCTGTCACTGCAGGTCTTCCCTTCTAAAGTTGCTTTTGTTGGATATTCTCTTACAGCAATCTGAAATGGAAATAATACAACACTACCAGTGAAACAACATGCATCGAAGAGGACAATAACAGGAGTGCTTGGTTTCTGAAGAACGCATCCAATTTGAAGGATCTTCCACTCCCAAATGATCTATCTTATTCTGTTTACACTGGTTGCTTATCCTTTCCTGGTCCCCATCTGAACTATAAAAGGCATGTGTGCTGGAGTATATAAAATATCTTACTATTATCTCAGTGCTTTGGATACTGCCTTGTATGTAATTCTCATAAATAAATTGAACTGCATGAGATAGTTGATGTTTAATAATTTTTGACCTTTAAAAGTAGCACTGTTATATGGTTCAATCTGATACGTGCTGTTTCCTCTGCCTGGAAGGCTTTCTCTCTGAACTCCTTGACAGTTTACCTCCTACTCCTGTTTTAGAAGTCAGTTTAATGCATCATTTCTTAATGCAGCCTTCCTTGATGAGCCCATTTCCCACTATGACAAACTCATGTGGAGTCATTGCTCCTTCTCACCTCCAAGTTAAGTTATAATTTCCTAATTTTGTGTCTGCATATTTTTATAACTCGTCCTTCCACAAGATGATGAACTGCATGAAAATGGACTGGTTTTTGTTGTTATCAGTTTTTTGTTGTTGTTTTGTTTTGTTTTATTACGATCGTTTCTCTAGTGCAACCTTTGCTCCTAGAAGATATCAGTAAATTATATAATGAATGGATAAATTGGTTTAACTCGCCCACCTGCATCTGGCATGACAAGAATGTTTCCCTGCAAAGTATAGGCAAATCAGCTTTGTGACCTAATTTCCCTTCATATTTAAGCAGCTTGTGGTGGAAGGCCTATAAAGCTTTAAATAGACACAATCATCCTGCAACAATCTATTGACTCAATAGTGATCTATGCCAGTTTGCATTCACTTTTATAAGTATTCATTTCCATTAATAGTTTCTGTCCCAATTACAGGAATTCTCAGATTAATTCTCTTCCTATCAATGACAGACTTATGCTCTTATTGACCTCGGATGGCTTTGAATATTAATAAGTCTGGTTGCTGAGCTCTGATCCACATGGTTTTGAGAAGTGAACCCTAATCCATCACTCAAAACTCATCAGCTATCTCAGTCTGGAAGTCTATTCTAACTCTAGATTGCTGGTTTTCTCCCTTCTCTATATGCAATACATTCTTAGATACCTGATTCTAGCCTAACCTTAGATATTACAGTGATGGAACACCAAAACATCTGACCAGAGCCTCCCGTTCCTATGCAAAAACAAGATGGCACATGGATTCACCCAGCATATTTAGTATAAAGAAAAGGAGGGCAGGAGGAATGGTTCAGCAGTTCAGTATACTGTTCTGGCAGAGAACCTTAGTTGAGTTTCCAACACCCATATCAGGTGGCTTATAGTTGCCTATAACTCCATAGTCAGGAGATCTGATACCCATTTCTGGTCTCTGTGGCCACCTGTACACATTGCCACGTAGACATGGGCATACATGTAATCAAATGAAATTAAAAACAAATAAAAAATGGATAAACTCACAAATATGGAGCTGTAGCTCTAAGCGTAGGAAGCTGAGTTCAGAAAGAATGAATTTCTAGGGCTGGAGAGGAAGCTCAGTCTGTAAAAGGCTCGCCATACAAGCAGAAAGATGTGAAGTAGATCCCCGGAACCCACATAAGCATGGTGGTGCACACTTGTAATCCCAGTATTCAGGCGGAAACAGATGGATCCCCGGTGTTCCACTTGCCAGCCAGCCTAGCCTATGCAGGAGTTCCTATCTAAAAACAGCACCTGAGTAACAATGCCCAAGGCTGATCTGTGGCCCTCACACACATGTTCACACACATGCACAGTGCTCCATACACATTCACTCTGCACGCGCGCGCGCACACACACACACACACACACACACACACACACACATGCATACATGTGTGCACACACAGACAAAATAGAATGAGCTTCATAGCCTAACTTGCCTGTTTCTAATCATAAGGTAGTTCTCTAAACTTTCTGAATAATTATATACTTATGTCATTACATTGCTGGAGAGCTTACATTTAAAAAGTCTGTAGCTCTAGTGTAGTTCATAGCAATGTAATAAACATAGGTTAAATGGTATCTACTGTTATTAATCATTAAAAGGTGGTGCCAATGTAAATTATACTTCCTCTCCCCAGCACTAGAATAAAAAAATAAATAAATTACTCTTGGCAAAGCCTGTTTTTTTTTAATTGGGTTCATGACACATAATTTAATGTAAATGACTGGACTTGGTCAGTTATGAAGCAAACAGGCATTAAAAACACTGGTAACTAAAATTCTTACTGTTCACTAAAATCAAATAACTGGTTTCTAATTGCCTTTCTGTATTTTCCCTGTAATTGCATTCTAATTCTCAGATCTGAGCAAGCCGGGAAATGGGCTTTGGCAAGCTTCACCACCATTAGTGAACACATCTCTACTTCCCGATCTCCCAATCTCCTTTGTTCTGCAGCTAAGGGCCCATTTGTGCACTGTCTGGTACTTCTTCCTGAGCAGTCACCAAATCTAATCTTCGGTATAAAAGCTGGTCCATTTCATATGAGAATCACTGGCCAACTTATCAGCATCAGCACCATTAACCCTTAAATCATGCAACAGCGGCTCTTAAGTTTCCAGACTGAGTAACCATACTGGGCTGCACACCTTTCATGAAGACACAGTGTCATATCTCTGTCGTTAATTTAATATAAAATTCTTTTCTATATAGCATACCCAGTTCTGCAATTTATATTATATAAAATTTGTGACAGGGTTTTTGTACGTTTAAAGTTCCCTTTTCATTTTTATGTAATTTTTAGGAATTCATTTTTTTTCTTTTTCCTGTGTGAATGGAAGATGTTTCTCCTTTATTTGTCACATTGTCAAAAGAGAAACTTCATGGGCTGGCAAGATACTAGTGGAATAAAGATGCCTGCTGCCAATACCATTGTCCTCTGTTCAATCCCCTGAACCCACATGGTGGAAGGAAGGAACCACTTCCCACCAGCTGTCCTCTGACCACCACATGTGTGTTGTGGCATGAGTGGGTCCCCACACATTCACATACAAACACAGAAATATGTCCACGTGCAAACAGAAATAAATAATAACTGTGAAAAATGAATAAAATATTAAAGAAGACATCTATTTGACAAGACTTAACTATCAAAGCACAAAAACACTATGTGAGAAAGGATCTCTTCCAGCCCAGGGAATCAATCTTATTTATTTCATACTCGTCATCCCAGGGATGTTTATTCAGGCATTGACCAACAAAAATATATGTGTTTTCTTATTGAAGACAAATGATTTATTTATAATATTGCAAATTTGTTCACTTAAACATGTTCTTAGTGTTTTCCATCATTAAAAACACTCTGGGCTCAATCTTGCTGGTTTTTTTTTTAATTGAATATTCCTCCACAGTAGAAATCTGCCTTAATTTAATAATGCCTTCCTTAAAAATGAAAATTTGTGTTAATTCTAAGCTTCATCTATTACAATAGCCAGTTATTCTACATGGGTTTTAGTCCATGTTTACTTAATTATAGATGTAGGATAAACTTTTAGAGTTAGATTTGCCTAGCCTAAGGGTTTACATACTTATTTTAAATTTTCACATATACTACATGTCCTCCATGAGATCCCACCAACAAATGCAAATGTGTGACTTCTTTTTCTCAGTCACTCACTAACAAAATGTATGTAAGTACTGTCTGGAATCCTGTCAGTGTCGCAGGGAAACAGAGAATGTCATCGCTGTCATTGGTATTTATCGTATTACACTAGTCTAGGAGGGCTAGCATTTCTCAAGTGCCAAAAGAACCACTTTTATTTCTATTTACATTTCTATCACTTATATATTTACAAATAATGTCACTGAAAATGCGTCAGTTCTTTTTCATTATCATTTTTGGGCCCTCTTCATATAACAGTTAATATTTGCCTTATCCATGCACACACTGAAGATGGGTTAGGTTTAAAAGCACATTTCCAATCCAATGTTTTTCCACATTTTAGAGTATATTCACAGCATTATAGTTTTAATAGTTTGGTAGCTATCATAATTTTTCCAGTATAGTTGCTGCCTTGAAACAGATCGTTCCGCATGATGGAAATTCTTTAAAACTCATCTAACAACCTTTGACCTAGTTAAAGCTTCCTCTCTTTGTGCAGTTTTTGTATATATCTTCAGAGCAAAATACAGGACACCTCAAAACATGATTATGATAAAACTTAATGGTTAAAACCAGACAGGTGGATCTGGAGAGACGGCTCAGTTGGATAAAGTGCTGGCCATGCAAACATTAAGATTAAAGTTTGAATTCCCAGAACCTGCATAAAAGCCAGCAGGAGTGGAGGCCCCTGTAATCTCAACAGAAAGGCAGAAACAGAGGATCTCTGGAGTAGAATGGCTAACTAGAATAGACAATCTGTGAGCTCTGGGTTCAGTTGAGAGGCACTGACTCAAAAAATAAAATGGATAGTGACCAAGGAAGAGACCCAAAGTCAACTTCTAGACTCCATCAATATGCATGAGTACACAAATGTTCATGCAGCCACACACACTTGCACCCACTTACATGCAAACACACATACATTCACACTACACACACACATAGAGACACATAGACACACACACACACACACACACACACACACACACACACACACAAACATAACAAATGCTTAATGTAATTTCCCTGCCTCACACTTCTTCCCTTAACAATCTAATATACATCCCCCATAGCAAAGCCTCAGAGAGGAGGCCCATAGACATTATTAATGAAGCCACAGTCCCACTGTCCCTTCGTCCCTTGCACTAATTCACCTGGTTAACCAACTTGAAGCACTAGATTTCCCATCACGCTCTAAGGTCTCGGGGAAATGGAAGGCACGGATTTCTTTTGATCTGTGTGTTTTGTTTTCACTTCCTCATTGTGTCTTATCTGGCTGACAGACAGAGTCTAGCTCCACCCCTCTACCTCGTCACTGTTTTTCCGAAGAGTGCCGGTGTTAACTTAAGGGCCCACTCTCAAGACAGAACCTCAAACTCAAGTAGTCACACTGTAAAATAAATAAATAAATAAATAAATAAATAAATAAATAAATAAATAAATAAATAAATAAATAGAATTCACACCCACTTAAATTACCTGAACCATACTGGAGGCCGAGTTACACTGCTGCCTAGTACCCGGTCTGTATGCTGAAGATTACTAAAAGGAATATTACTTTGCCTATAAAGATGCATAATTTGTTGTCAGGCCTGGAGGGACATGTCTGCAACCCCAGCAATTGTGTGGCTGCGGCAGGAGTTCCAGATACAGTGAAACACTGTACCCCCAAAAGAGAAAACGCTAAGAAAAAGAAATACAGTGGGCAGACAGTTCCTAGGCTTGGGAGAACCTAGTTATTTTTTAGTTCCACATGGCTTCTGTATGAACCCAATGGTCCATGAAAGTCTCACAAATACTTTGCATTTCTTACCAAATTTAACAAAATAATGTCTATATCGTTTATACTTTTCTCCCATCACTTTTGTATGGTTTTCATAAAGAAAAGAAGGGGTATTGGGTAAAACCAAAAACCTATGTTGGTTGGTTTGCTTGTTTTTGTTTTTTTTTTTTTGGGGGGGGGGGTTGTTTCGTCATTCCTACTGGTTCAAATCATTTCAGATTGTTTTCAAAACTGAAAATATTTAAAAATCTTTATTTAAAAAATGTAAAATACTTAAAGAGGCTATCTCCATTACATAAACATGATCTTGAAACAGACAGAGCTCATCCAATGTGTAGTGATATTTTATTTGTGCTGAAATGTGATTTTATTTGTATGTTAATAAATAAAGTTGCCTGGGGGTCAGAGCTAATAGTAAGCCATTTAGCAGAAGTCTGGCAGTGGTAGCACACGCCCTTAATCTGATCACATGACAGGCAGACCTCTGTGTGTTCAAGGATACAGCCAGCATGGAGACACACACCTTTAATCTCAATACCAACCATAGAGACCTGGAGGTCTGTATAGACAGGCAGTGATGAGGAGGTCATGTGGTTTGGTTTACAACCAATGAGAAGGCAGAAGAGAAAGTCAATAAAAAGACAGACACACAGGAAGTAAGTCTCTTTCTGAGGGGAAGGACAGCAGTGACAGCGAGGAGTAAGAAGGCGGTCTTGGTCTCAGCTCTTAGCTACTGCTCTCTGACCTCTGGGGCTTTTAACTCTGCATTTGGCTCTGTGTTTCGTATTTAATAAAACCATTCAGAATTACATCTACA
This sequence comes from Peromyscus melanophrys, assembly GCA_902168415.1. Classification (NCBI taxonomy): domain Eukaryota; kingdom Metazoa; phylum Chordata; class Mammalia; order Rodentia; family Cricetidae; genus Peromyscus; species Peromyscus melanophrys. The sequence goes on along the minus strand of CABHPR010140479.1, from coordinate 25,557 downwards.
CCGATGTCTCTCACCTCTCCAAGTCCAGAGTCTCTGTATTTACTTAGAATGGCTGGTGCTACTCTAACTTGAGCATCCAAGGCAAAGCATAGGGAAGCACAATTCTTACTTCCTGATTATAAGGAAATTAGAGGCTATCTGATTGAACACAGTCCTCACCTTTTAATAATTATGTTAACCTTTTCACTCACTGTTCATATCCTCTCTCTGTCTCCAAGGAAAGAAAATTGCTGGTTTCCTGACACTGATCTGCCTGCTAGTCCAGAAAGGTAATTAATTATTCCAAGCCACCACTCCCTAGGCATTTGTCTCAGACACCAGAAAATCTAAAATCTAATCTCAGGCCACTGGATATGGGCTGTGCTTCACAGAGGACAAGTGGGGACTGTTCAGAAGTCAGGAAATGGGGAGGAGTTTGCACACTTTATAAAGGGGTAAAGAAGACATGAAAGTTTCTTGGCACTTAAAAGAAAGCATCTAGGTGGGGACAAATACATTTTAATCAGCTTTTCCAAAAGACCTATCACTCTTTGTCTACCCTATGAGTTTCTGCATTGCATGACCTAGCTAATAAATACACCAAATTTTCATGGCTCCTCCCTCTCTACTGTGGGGACAGAGGGAGCCTCAATGCTTCTGAACAACTCAGGAGGCACAAAGTATCTCAAGGCTGGACAACAATATTAAAAGCAAATGGAGGTCTCTTGCTGCAGCAACTCTGGTGGGGCGGAGCGAGCACCTGGAGCACTTTGCACTGGTTGTTAAGAAAGTGGCAGACAAGCAGGCCATGGGGGAAATGACCAGCTTCTATTAGGTCAAGCTGAAAAACCAGGACTCAGAACACCTTGCTGACTAGAAACCATTGAATGGGAAAAGCAGAGTGAAGTTTCCTAAGAGCCTAAACTAAAGGATTTGTCCACCTTCCCTGCCAAGTCTCAGAGCCCCTCATGATGTGGAGAAAGAGCCCCCTGCAAAAGGGATGGCAGTCAAAAGCTGCACTGTGAACCCAGGCACTCCACGCCCATGTCACCAGCCCTCGGGTCTCTCTGAAGGCAGAACCCCTACTAATCAGACTGCCAAATTTCCCTGGTTTGCTCTAAAATATTATAGAAGATTATTGGTATGACTGATGGAAATAAAACACACCTCATGGCAAGAAAAAAAAAAAACAGAAAACACGCAGCTAATTCTTCCACATATCAGTAAGTTGTCCAGCTTGCAGTGACACTCCACCCACTTTTCAGATTTGTAACATCAACTGCAGTAAGCACCAGGCAGGCAAAAACAGATCTAGAGATTGGCATTTGCTGTTGCTGTTGGTCTAACCCAACAAAGAAATAAAAAATCAAGTAGGAAATAAAGAGTTAGGGGTTAATAGTCTTGTTAAATGTTAGAACGATTCTCCTTTTAGTTTTAAATGGATTCCATGCTGGGATTTTTCTAAAGAGCCTGACTTTCTAATGTGTTGACTTTTTTTCTAAAAAATCTAAAAGAACAAAAATTTTCTGAAACTCCCCCTATGTGCACGTGGAATTTTAATTGTGGTATCAATAGCAAACATCTGAGGAAACTACTTTATACATTGAGACCCCATTTGACTTCAGAAGTGTTAAAAAAAAATTTTTGAATTATTCAGGTCTTTCATCTTTACCAAGGGAAATGTTTTCCTCCAAATTCTAAGTAAGATAAAAGCATTCCCACCATTTGAGGCTGAAAACAAGAGGCACCCTCTATATGTCTCTACTTCCTAATGTGTGAGTAAATCCTAATGGTTCTTCTGTCATGTCATCAGGCTACCTACCCCTAGTAAACCATGGGAAATTCCATTGGCATTCACTTTCTGTAACACAAATTCTAATTGGTCTTAATCATAAAAACTGGGAGTCAAATATAGGGGTAAATGTTGAAAGATCAGAAAGACAAAAGAGCAAGCCACAGCCACTAGCTCTTACCTTGCCAACTTCTCAGCCTGAAAGGGAGCCCTGAGCTCCTGTTTCCTCCCGCCTTATATTCCTCTCTCTGCCCAGCCATATCACTTCATGTCTCCACCTCCCTAGTGCTGAGATTAAAGGCATGAGATCCCAAGTGCTGGAATCAAAGGTGTGTGCCATCACTGCCTGGCTCTGTTTCTCTTTTAGAATAGATCCATTTTGTACAGCCCAGGATGGCCTTCAACTCCTGATCTTTCTGCTTCTTCCTCCCAAGTGCTGGGATTAAAGAGGTATGCCACCACTGCCTGGCCTCTATGGTAACCTAGTGGCTAGCTCTGCCCTCTGATCTTCAGGCAAGCTTTATTTGTTAAAATACAAACAAAATATCACCACAACTTTCCCATAAACTTTTTGTCACTGGCTTATCACTTTAACTCACTTTCTTCATGGTATCCAGACCAAGATGTTACATGGTTCTCACTAGGCATGCCCATAAGTGGGTGCTATAGTTTTGATTATAAATGTCTGCCAAAAGTTCATGTGGCAGAGGATTGAATGTTGCATAAGGAGGTACTATTGGGATGTGATGGCATCTCTGAAAGGAAGGACCCAGTGGTATAGCTGAAGGTTTTTCTGTGCTCGCCCAGCACCAAGGACCCCACAGCCACTTAGAAAATAATCACTCAGAAACTTATATTAATTAAAACTGTGTGGCCCAATGGCTCAGGCTTCTTGCTAGCTAGATCTTACATCTTAAATTAACCCATTTCTATAAATCTATACCTTGCCATGTGGCTTGTGGATTATTGGTATCTTAACGTCTTGCTTCTCGTTGCTGTGGCAGCTGGCGACTCCTGACTCAGCCTTCCACCTCCCAGAATTCTCCTCTCTACTTGTCCCACCTAAACTTCCTGCCTGACTAGTGGCCAATCAGCACTTTATTTATTAACCAATCAGAACACCACATTCACAGCATACAGAGTGATATCCACAGCAATTCCCTTTTTCTTTTTTTTTTTCAAAAAGGAAGGTTTTAACTTTCACATAGTAAAATTACATATAACAAAACAATTATCAAGCAAGAATTACAGTTACAATATCTAGTCTATTTATAATATCTACTCTATTTGTATCTGGCAAAATTAAAGAAGATCTCCTATCTATCTTATATTTGTGAGTCTAAGGTTTCATATCTAATTTATCTTTTATTATAACTAAGGAAATTATAACTATCTAGTCTTCAAGTACATCAAAGACCTCAGAAGGATATAAAATTACCTAAGTAAACAGGAAGTGCATTATAAGCAACTTTCAAAAATCTAGAATGACAGAGATAGCTGGCTGCCTGGACAGTCATCCAAAGTTCCTCTGTAAAGTTGGGGCATCTGTCTTCAGCCCGTAGGTCTAGAGTCTCTCAGTCACTTCTCTCTGAGTCCAGTAGAATGTCTGGCAGTTTCCTCTGCAAAGCAGGAACCTGAAGGACCATTTCACCAAGCAAAGTTCTGTGGTCACCTTCCTATGGGTCCTGCATGTCCATTCGATACAACATCCAGGCAAGAACAGTTTCTTGCCCAAATGGCTATTTTTGCCTAGAAGAAGATAAACTCCATATAGAGTATCTTCGATGCTCATCATCCTCTCTGAAGTAATTTGGTGCTGCCAGGAGCAGACATGTCTCACTGTCCAGAAAGTCTAAATTTGTAAAACATTTTAAATGCCATATTTGTAGGTCTTTGAAGTGTTTGAAGACTGCCTACCTAATTGAATTATATCTATGTATACCTAGAAAACTTAACATGACTATAAGTTTGACTATCATAGAAGACTAATTATCAATCTGTATTTTTAATTATCCATTACAATCTAAATGAGTTACATAAACATAATACGTCAAACAAGAATATTGAGATATATATATATATATATATCAATATACAAAATATATATACAGTATAACAAAATTACATTTAAACTTATATCAATAACCTAAAATCCATAGCAATGTAAAACATTTTTAAACAAGTTGTTGCTCTTTAAAAGTAGGTTCATTAATCTACTCTTTCATCCTATCATATCTATACTATCCCTTTTTCTTTTTCAGAAAGGGATGACATTTATAATCAACCTGCTTTAAATAAAAATATTGGTTTTTCTCTGTCCCACACCAGAGTGCTCTTCTGATATGGGACAGAAGAATCTCTCAACCTTTTTTTAGCAATATGCTTGTGTTTAGAGAAGGAGTGAGCCAATTCCATCTCCAAAGCCAGCTTGGTATATTTGGGAATTCGGGTATAGCTTCTCATACTACTTCCTGTTGGATGAGGGTGCTGTACTCTTATGCGGACACAAAGAAAATTTTAGGATTATGGAGCAGTCTGTGAGACTGTATTGTCTGAGCCGGTTGCCTTGAAACTGTTCTGGATGTTGGATCATCTGGGCCATGGTGTCATCAGAGAACTTTCTAGGGGTCTTGGCTGGTCAAACCTGATGTATCTTAATCTGAAACAAATCCATGGCCTCTTGCTTTCTGTGGAAACAAAAGTAGAGCCTCCTTTCCAAAGCAACATATCCTTAGATCCAAATTTTGAAGTCAAGGTACCTTTAAAATATAAATATTGGTTTAACTGAGCAGTCTTTACAATCAAATATCTTTCTGCAGTTAAAAATATCAAAAACAACACAATCCAGATGCTCTGTGTAATATCCATCTTTATGTGGCTTATTTTTGTATTACTTTTACTTTCTCTTTAAAGACTTTATTTTTTAAAACTATCTATGTTTTATATAAATGCATAATTACTTTTTTCTCTTCCAAGCCTATGTATGTTTTTACATACATTGTAAACTTTTTAGAGGTTTATCCCATCTAAGTGTGTCTTATTGTAAATCTATTGCTTTAAACTGCAGCATTTTTTACCCACCTGGACTTCCCATCATGGCAGTGGTATGTTTACTGCCAGCTCTGGATGTGAAAGCCATGTGTACCATCAACTCTCAGAAGCAGTGGGTCTATGTTTTTATCAAAGCAGCATGTAGCTCAGAAACCTTTTTTTTTTTTTTCTGTACTAGCAAAGGCTAAATCTACCACACCATGTAATGTGTGGCTTGCAGATACCTCATTCCTGCCATGCTGCAGGTCAAGTCCGCATGCCACAAACCCGCCATAGAGTAATTCAAGCCTGCATGCCTGCATGAGACATGAAGCAGGAACCTGTTTTTGGCTGCATTTATAATTGGTTATTAAGCATTCTCAGGTTTAAGGTGGAAACTCAAGCCGTTGGGCGCCATTTGTAACTGAAGGTTATCCTGTGCTCACCCGGCATCAAGGACCCCACAGCCACTTAGAAAATAATCACTCAGAAACTTACATTAATTAAAACAGTATGGCCCAATGGCTCAAGCTTCTTGCTAGCTAGTTCTTACATCTTAAATTAACACATTTCTATAAATCTATACCTTGCCACATGGCTCATGGATTACTGGTATCTTTACATCTTGCTTCTCATTGTGGCAGTGACAGCGGCTGGCGACTCCTGACCCAGCCTTCCTGTTCCCAGCATTCTCCTCTCTGCTTGTCCTGCCTATATTTCCCGCCTGGCTACTGGCCAGTCATCACTTTATTTATTAACCAATCAGAGCAACACATTCACAGTGTGCAGAGCAATATCCACAGCACAGTGGGCTATAAATTAATAGGAATATCCTCTTGAAGAGGCCAATGGACCTCAGGCCCCTTTCTGTCCCTCTTTTGGGCCCCTTATCATGAGGTAAGCAGTTTTACTAACACAATGTCCTGCTCTGTCACAGACCCATAGGCAATGGGGAGCAACCAATCCTTCCCTCTAAAACTACATGCTAAAATAAGCCCAATGTCTTACAAATGGTTTACCTTTGTTATTTACCATTGCAGAACAAAGCTGAATAATTTATGCAGAGAGACCTTTACCAAGTGTATACAAAGAATTATTTCACCATGAGGTTTGTAAATGTTTCCTATACGCCTGTGTATGATTATAGGAAACAATAGGAAAGAGGAGACAGCAAAATGCATATAAGTATTTTCTATGTACAATTATTAGGACAGGATAAACATGTCTTTGGTGTGTACATTTATATATTCTCATATATGTAAAATAACCAGATGCCTTTTTAAAATAAAATATATCTAGCTTTCCAGTTGTAACCAAGAAAATGAAGGACAAAGGAGATTAATTTGCCATCTGTCACTCCACAAGAGACACTTAAATTTCCAGCTACCTATCTTGCAGGACATTTTGTCTCATTTAGCCTATGAATGAGAGGTTCATCTCCTCCTGTTTGCTTCAGGTGACTGAGCTTGTGGTTGTGTTATCTATTGGTGATACAAGGGTTACAACACATGTGAAGCCAACACAAAGATGGGTAAATAACTTTCTAAGAAATAGCTGGCAAGAGTCCAGTTTCCTGTTTTGCCGTTGAGGACTCTCTTCCCCCCAGTTGGGGGCTACCTTGAAGTTTTGTGAATCCCATGAAAATCAATCACAACACCTGTAATGCTTTGCGGAGTGAGAGAGGCAGAAAAGGATGTCAATCTGAAATCTATGAACCCCCTGGCTCTGTTACAACCTTGGGCTGCACTTCAGAGAAAAATAAACGGTGCAGCCTAGAGAATCCATCAAAAGATAAATTTGTCTTGATTGAGGATAACACCACTGACTAGCATCACCATGTTTTGGTTGGCTTCTGGCTTCAATTATTAAAACAGTTCTATTTTTCTTTTACCTATGATGGCATCCAAGGTGTTAGGATGTGTATTCTGTAAAGGCCTTACCATAGATAATTTAAACTAGACAACAAAAGTTGATGCTTCTGAATGTGAGCTCTTACCATAATTGAATGTAGCTTTCCAATCCCAAGGGAAAAAAGAAGTTTCAAAAACCACAAATAGATGGTGTGACTGGGATGTTGGCTGCTTCAGTTGCCAATATAATGCAAGGTAAATGTTATTAAACAGAGAAGATCTAATTCACTCTGAGAATGTGAGAAAGCTCTCTATTAAGAATTCATTGTTAAGTGAAAAAGGAAGAAATCTGCCAAGACAAAAATTATATAATCGCCTAATGTAGTCACTGCATTCTATATTTCCAGTAAGTAATTCCGGGATAGGAAAGAGGAGGATGTCTTGGAGCTAGAAGCCTGAATCAATTGGGCCCCTGAATTGAATACAATAAAGGAAATAATTTGTCTTTTGTCAATAAATTTAATGGGCTGTGACTTCAAATCCCCAGTGGGAAATAACTCTCTTTTATTGTTTATCCACAGTGTAAAGATCCCCTTGGAAGACTTTATACAATGTGTCATTCAAGCAGATAAAAAACACACTCTTCTGAGTACTACCTGTGTGTTGCACTGTAAAGAATAGCTTTTGGCAAAAGAAAACTATACAAATATGTTTTGTGTATTTGGCTGAAGCATAGACTGTATAAACACATTATCAACTAAACATGAAATATCCCAATGCAAATGGAAACACAGGAATATGTCCCATAAGAAATTCTACTGGCCCATACAAAACTAGTGAGATGTTTGCACTTCTCTAAATAGACCAAGTGATTTTAAAATTCAAATAAGGCATAAAAACCTAACATAATTTTGGAAAGGGTACCCTTGTTTAATAGTCTAAAAAGTAAAGGACTATTGGACCCATCTGAGATAGAGAATATCCCAGTATAACCCATGCTCAGTTTAAAGTGGAGAATCTATACAATCACATTGAGAATCTTGGGGTGCTTTTGAACAACAGAGAAATGTTCTACGTTAACATACAAGTCACCCCTTTCAACTATCTGAAATTATTCAGAAACATAGTTTATAAACTCATGCCTACAAAACTCCAGTGTAAGCTATTTTATTCTTCCAGCAGCATATCTGCTTTAGAAGAGGCAGTCTGTGATAATGAGAGGCCATATAACAATCTCAAGTGTTAAAAAAGAACCACATCCTCCTCCCTCACCATGGGACAGATCACTTTGGCAGGACAGAATGGGAGAAAGAGGGAAACTAGAAAGCTTTGTTTAACTCATAATAAAATACAATTTAAGTGATAATTTGCCACAGTTAATTTAAAAAATAAGTACACTGGATATATTCCAATGCCTTAAAATTAACCATGAACAGGTATACAGGAAATCCAGCATCACAAATATTCAGCCAACAACAATACATGAGTCATCATTCATTTATGTACTTAGCAAATATGTACTGAATGTTTCCATATATTTAACATTTGCAGAGTAATGGAGAACATAAAGGCGTGTCCTAACAGAACTTGCATTTTCTCATTTTTCTCATGCTAGATAAACAAGAGTTAGTGCTGAGTTAGTATGAGACTTGATAAAATATTTCTTAAAAACTTCATTTGTAAAAGTAGTTGATATTTGTTTGCTGAATATTTCACCATCCCCAAACTTTACCTATGTATACTATGGAAATTTGGAAGAAGCTATTTATAACTAATGTTTTTCCTCCCCTGACCCAGAAGTCAGCTACCTATTATAACTATTGGAGCCATCAGGTAGCCAGAAAACTCAGAACAGATGTAACAGTAAAATCTCTTTATTGGCTAAAAATCGTTATCTTTTATGCAAATAGATATCTTTCTACCAAATCACAATAAAATGTCTCAACATTAGCTTGCTAATCTTCCTTTAGAAAAAAAAATGAGGACTGAAAAGAGACAAACTCATACAGAGAAGAGGGCAGAATATAAACAAGAAAGAAATATGGTGTGGTAATGCACAGTTGTCATCCCAGAAATCAGGAGATGGAGGCAGGAGGATCAGGAGTTCCAGGTTACACTTGGATACATAAATGAGTTCAGGGCCAGCTTGGGCTACATAATATCCCATTGCAAAACAAAACAAAGACAAACACACACACACACACACACACACACACACACACACACACACGGGGTGGGTGGCAGGCAGGCAGGCAGACAGACAGACAGACAGACAGGCAGGCAGAGGGAGAATGAATGGACAGAGACAGAGAGAAGAGTTACAATGAAGATGAGGTAGCTAGGTAGAAAAGGAGAAAGGACAGTTAAGACTATCAGGTCTGCTCCTTTCTTTCCACAGACTACCTTGTGTGAATTTTTAAAAAGCATCTCCTCTCACTGGACAAATTAAAACATCTCCAAATCAAACAGCTGGACTAATGAAAGGCACTCTATTATGAGTGGTTTCTACATAGCCAGACACCTAGAGGAAGCACCTACCACACTTTAGCATCTCTTTTGACAAGGTAACTTAGTGGTGTTCACAATATGACAGTAGGGTGGCTATAACCCTGCCAGAAATCCCTCTCTGGGGGAAAGTAGTATTATTGAATTGAGAGTAAACTTTAATTTTCATATCTTGAGTAAAAGAAGTTGTTGAAGAAATTAAAGCACTGCATGAGACCTGAAGTTCAAGCATCATGGTCCTATTGGACTGATGCTATGAGGTTTCCATCCTGTTCTGCCAAATCCAAGATGTAACAGATGGTAAGACACACAGTAACCCTGCATTGCACTAAGAAAGAACAAAGATGTTGCCTGTCACAGTGTCACATGGTACAGTGCATAAGATTCATTCCAAAATCATAGTTGTTAAAGTCAAACTGTGTTGCCTAACACTAACAAACCATGGCTTTGAAAACAAAGGAAAAACTCCATGTCTGTCAGTAAAAATAAATCATTATCTCTAGAATAGCAAAGGACCCAAAAATGTAGAATGCATGATTCTGGTCCTCAACAAATTTTAAACAATTAATCAAGATCCTCTAACCAGGAACTAAGGAGATAATCAAAATTAAATCATAACTTAACAGTTGGGGTTTCTTATGAGAAATATTTTAGTTTTCATTTGGCTCTTGATTTGTTTGTTTTGTTTTGTTTTGTTTGTGTGTTTGATTGATTGGTTGGTTGGTTGGTTAATTGGCTTGCTGGCTGGTTGCTCTTTTGAGACAGTGTCTTATACAGTCCCAGTCACTCTTGAACTTGCTATAAGGCCAAGGATGACCCTGAACTCCTAATTTGCCTGCCTCTCCATCCTACGTGTTAGCATTCAAAACATGCACCACCATAGCTGGTTTTCTTTAGACCAGTTTTTATTAGAACAACTTTTTGTTGCCTCCAAAAGTCTGAAAAATACTTTTCAAAGAAGTCAGGGAAAGTTTCACATTTCAAATTTAACTGTTTAAACCACAAAAAAGAAAACAAGATGCTTCATAAAGAAGGTGAAAAGGAATAATCAGAATCCTTTTATAACAGCAGTGATGACATCAGAAGTAACAAGTGTGTCCTAAACACATCATAGGCTTATATGCCAAGCACTTACACTGTGACTCTCTGTATATACTCTCATTTGTATAACTTTAGGCTAAGGTAGAAGACATAGCACCTAAATGGAAGCTCCATGAAGCCTTCACTAGCACTTTTATTTCAGACCTTCAGGGTGCCATTCTGCCTTGGGACCTTTGTATGGGCTGGCTCCTTTGCCTAGAATATTTTCCTAGGCTCTACTAGAAGACTTAAAACTAAGACTTGCCTCAAAGTCCTATTTCCACACTACCTAAAGTCTCTTTTTTAATTCTCTTGTAGACATCCTATTTTTTCCTTTATATCATCTTGGCCAACCTAAATATATGGTTTAGTTGTACATCTATCTGCCTAAAATAATATTATTCTTATTCACATGTATAGCACACAAACAATAACCCACAGGACTTGATTATGTTATCTGCTTTTAAAAAGTCTTACAACATAAAGTGAGCAATTTTGCATTTAATATGCAAAATATCAGTGGCATAAACAGGTTTTCAGGTTTACAATTTGATGAAGACCTGCAAATAAGCAGAGGTGTTGATATTTTGTCTATTAGGAAAGAGTGCAAATTCAGAAAGTCTACCAATGATGTCCTATAAATTAAACTTACTAAAATTGCCACTATTTATTTTTAAAAATAGATTGCTTGGGTTTAACTAACAGAATCCTCCCCATCCTTTCTTTAACAGACATAATAGTCTAGTTGAAATTTCAAAAGCTAATCTAGGAACATGACAGACCTGCATACAAATAGCATATCCTGTCTGGACCAGGACACTATTCCACATAGAGCCCTGCCATATTGGGCAGGAGAGTACAATGTGGTCTGCAAACTTAGCCCATGGAGTATAGGACCATAAAGAGCCTCATGAGTCTCCTTAGAGGCCTCCATGGGCTTTTCTACAAGACTTCCATATTGGTAAGATGGCACTAAGGTACAAAGCAGAAACTCTAGCCATTCTAGCAGCACACAGCCACCACTACAAACACTTGGGTTAAGAAGCCCATTTTCCCATTGCCTATTTCCTACATTAGTAATAAGCTCTATCCTGGACTTACATAAATATCTCCATAGGATTCTCAGTGTCCACACCAAACGAAGGCTGTTCTCCTGAACTGATGTCATAGGTCTGAGACCACCAAAGTTCTTCTTCAAAAAGATGGCACAGACATTTGCAGCTTACAGGCCATGTGTTCTCTATCATAGTCCTATTTAAGTCTGACATTCTAATGTGAAAACAACCACAGAGAATATGCAAATGAATGCTGTATTTCAATAAATCTTTATTTAAAAAACTTGCTTTGGCCTAGAGGGCTGCTGTTTGCTGCTTCTCAGATGCAGACAATAGTTGATTCACAATTGTTAAAGTTAAAGTTTTATCTCATTCTAGTTAAATTTTCATCTTGGTTAATTTACTCTCTGGAAATGCCCAATGAAAGTATAGATAAAATTGGACTAGGTAGACACAGATAAGAGATTCACATTTGCATGAAAAAGGTAACCATTTTTTCTCTATGGCTTGCTCTCCCTGTCAAATAAGACAATGCACAAAATGTTTTCTGAAAAAAATTAACTCAGAATTTTCTCCTTTGTTTTAAATGGAATATAAAATGTTCACAGCTGAATTTCTTTCCTTACTAACTACACTGAAGCACTAAGAAATAAAGTGAATTACTATTAATTCAGCCAAGTCAAACTATTAATTCAGTAAAGATATATTAAGAGTCTAAGTCTTCTGATTTACTGTTCTGTAAAAATTTCATTTTATGGATAATTAAGGAAACTAAGAGGTCATTTTTAATTATGTGTCACTTCTAGACGATTTTCTTCTCTGGAATAATTTTAACAGGTTGAGGGAAATAGTCTAAGGATGCTTCTGTTATCTACAGAAACCATAACCTCTTTGTCTTTCTGATTACTAAGTGTTGGTATTAGCTGCTTAGAGAGGCTTTCAATTGACAAAGTGATGACCTGTCTTATTTTCAAATACTTTTTCTAGCATTTCTAAAAGATTACCATTCTGTCCTTTTGAGACAATTCTTGTGCCTGCCTTTTCAAACCAATGTAAGACATCTTTGAAAGATGAAAAAATCCACCCATCCAATATTATAGTCAGCCACAACCACCAGAGAGTCCCTGAAATCTAGGAACACACCCAATCAGTGAACCTAAGGGCCACGGAGTGCCAGTGAAGCAGATGAATGGACTTCAGAGAAGCCGGCATTGTGCTCAGTGCTTTATAAACATACTTGCTGTATTACTCAGGACAGTAAGACTAAACTGAAAGTCTCAGGATGTCTTAAGTAACAGCATTGGGAAGTGTAAATTATCATATTTTCCAGAAACTATTTTATAAAAATATTTTCTTTGCTATCTAAAAGCTGAGATGATTAAATGAATTAGTAATTGTGAGTCTTAAACTTCTAGAGTAAATGGGATTTCCTTAACATATATATCTATAACTTAGACCATTGGATGTCTCTTCCAATTACAGACATTAGTATGACCAAGGTGTGGTGGTATATTACCTTATCATCCCAGAATTTTAGAGGCTGAAGCAAGTTGGAGGTCAGTCTGGGTGACATAAGATCTCCAGGGGAGACTGAGTGACATAATATAACTAAGCAAAAGAAGCCACATCTATATACATGGTGGTTAGATTCTCAGGCTGTCTGTCCTACAATCACCATGATATAATGAAAGTGAATGAAGATTTGTAGTTATAGCTTTAGATAATTGAGTACTGAAAATAATTTGGCAGGGAGGATAATGCAGAGGAGGAGTTGAGGGAAGAACAGTAAACACTAAGGATGTTTGAAAAGGTCATATTGAAACCTACTATTCTATAAACCTGAAAATATGAGTTTAATTGGATTACTTTAAATGGGGAAAATATTCCTCAAAGAGGCCATAGGTTGCCAAATGAAAAAACCCAGTGCCAGGTCTGGGAAATTACCGCTCAAGAATTTGGTCAAGGATGCCCCAGAGACCACCACAACAAGACAGACTATTGCCATTGTTTTTGGTTGTCCACCAAAATTTCATGGTAAGTGCCTAGTGCTGAAGATACCACACATTAGTCACAGCCCATGGATAAATCAAGCTGACACTGACAAAATAGCTTCATCCCTGCTGGCAGCTTTCATAGTACTGGAAGGTGCTAGATAGGCTGCTCAGAGAAAAAGATATCAACAGTCCCACCCAGCTGCAAACCTGTGAGCTATAAAAGTGAACCACATGGCAATAGCAGCACATATGTTATAGAGGGTCCAATCAGATTTAAGGCCCACACAGGAGTAAACATATACCTGGACTACAAATCTAGCCAAGAACCAATGAATGGGAAGTTCACAGGCCACAGGAGTGAACCTACTACTATTATATTGCTAAGTGTGCATAGTAGCAAATTGTCCTCTAAGCTTTCATCTCTATACACACAGATTAGGGCAGTTCTCATACCTCCTCAAAGAAGTTTCTTTGTGTAGTGGACAGTAGTTAAGGAAGAAACTTATGAATAGTCAAAGTGTCTGTGTTATATTTCAGCATAAATGGGGCATCTAAAACATTATCCTCTCCTCAGGGCTCTAGAACCATTTCCAACAATGGAGTAGAAATATTATAAGAGCCAGAGGTAAGGGAGGACTCTTTCAAACAGTATCTTCTGAACATGATAGGACCGATACACTTGTGAACACAAAGCAGCTGTGTTTACCTACACAAGACCTGCACAAGATCAAACCAATCAACATTCCAGCGTTAAAGGTGGAAGAGATTTACAAGCAAGTCATCACCATCTCCCCTAATTGAGGATCTGCTGGCAGCTGATGGCTTCTGGGGGAGGGGTAGGCATTTTCTTTATGAGTATTGCTCCTACAGATCAACCATGCTCAAGCTGATGCTCCCACATTCATGGGTATATGGACAACACAAATTAGACTCAGTGGATTATTTAAAATAAATAAATAAATGGGACATGAAGTTGGGGGATACAGTGGAGATGGGGTATATCTGGGAGGAGTGGGTAGTGAATATGATAAAATACATCATAAGCATGTCTGAATGTCTCAAAGAATTAACATAAATGGTATATTGAAAATAATGATCTGCTCTGTTCTGGACCCTATATCAGATTTTGCTACTTCTACCTTTTGGTCCATAAAATAGGCACACCAACTTTTTCCAAAAGTTCAGAACTTGTAATGGCTATTAACGCATTTAGTGCTACATCTCAGGCACAGTGGAAACTATTTTATGAAACTGTGTGGGGAAAAAATTGCTACTTCCATTTTGCAGGTAAGAAACTAGAAATTGTAAAAGTTATGATGACATGAACAAGGTCAATGTAGATCAGGCCTGAAGCCAAAGTCACAGCAGGCCTGTCCAACCGTGGAGCTTATCATCTTAATGCCATGTTCCTCACATTTTTGTTCTTTTTAATCATATTAATATTAAACATAAGATCTACCATCTTCAAAAATGGTGTCTTAGGGCTGGTGAGTCAGTAAAGTACTTGCTTTGCAACCACAAGGACACATGCTCAATCCCCTGAACCTACGTTTAAAAAGGAAAGAGACTAGAGAAATAGTTTAGTAGTTATAAGTACTTGCTATTCAACTATGATGATTGGAGTCATCTGATTCACAAGTGTCTTTAATTCCAGATCCAAGGAATCAAATGTTCTATT